>JARQST010002924.1:0-18043 GCA_030142225.1 Pachycephus smyrnensis
AACCAATGACCCGTCTTCCTTAGCTTATTATACATAATTTTCCTAGAAATCCTAAACATTGACCAATAGCAACCATCCTCCAACTTACCTCAGAAATCCACCCCCGCAAGCTAATGTACGCTAATTCCACCCTACACTCACTCTAAATTCTCCGCCGATCCGTCCGCCAGCCTAGTTCTTCAGTTTTTGTCTTAATTCACCGCTTGCCTATTAAGTAAAGTAGTTGCTCAGTTTTTGTTTTGTTTTAGTTCTCTGTTTATTAATAAATCGTATTCATTCTGTTTATCTAAATTCACTTTCATATCTTGCCATTTTCATTCAATCTCTTTTCCATCATTAGCGACCTCATCATCTTCATCAGTGATTAAAGGTAAGCAAATTATTATCTCTTTGGTGACGGATCTCTGCATATTTCCAATTATCTGTCCTGGTGGCGGTATCTATTTGTTTAGCATAGTTCAAATCATCTTCACATCGTATACCCCATATTCATTCTTCCCGCAGTACTTAGCATAGCCAAGATCCCAAATAAAGTGCGCAAGCATTGACTCAAAACAGGGCAAATTAATAGTGCATTACGGTTCGGTAAAGGCACCAGACTAAGTAAATTGGCTTTCACTCTGGTTCGGACGTAACACTATATAACGTGTTATATAGCTGAACGGGAAATAGTTACTTACCTGCGTACACCGAGAGAATTTTCTATTAAAATCTAACAAGAAATTCATAAGATAAATTACCGTGAAAAATGATAACCACAGGACAAGTGGGCATCAACGTAATAACTGTGGATTTCAGATAATTTTTCAGCTACTGAAAGTAAAAGTTGAAGTATGATACGTGAATTTTACAGTGTGCACAGCAAAAATAAAAATTCATCATTTTTACATAGTGCACTGTAAAACATTATAGTTATTATTATTATGTAATTCAGTTATTATTATTGCCCATAAATAATGATAACAATACATACCGTATAATCGTAATAATATAATTGAAACATTAATACAAAATTTTATTATAAACATTAGAACCAATTTTTCACAATGTATCGACCATCGTCTTTCGTGCGTGATATATAATATAAGTTAACTTAAATCCGTACAAATCATTGCTATTAATAAGCACCCAGATATAATTAGACTCCATAATTTGATACGATTGTATGTGTTTAACGAATGTTACTTGTATAATTGATTTTACTGTGTAAGAGTTACATTACCGGCAGTCCAGATATTAGTTATTCGAGTCCTTGGTAAGTGTCTCGGGACACCAAGGATTATCCCTACCACTAATTGTAACGTGATATCCTGGCGATCCACCTGTCGATCGCTCCTTTTCGCTTTGGACGGCCGATAGGACGCACGCGATAGAACATTGTGACTATAGTCCGCATGGAAAAAACATATATGGCAAAAATATATGTAAAAATATATGTTACATATGTAAACATATATGTGCGGCAAAAAGTTGTATATGTTCTAATATATATGTGTTAGTTATACATAAACATATAGTTTTCATTATATTTTTCAATATATTTGATGGTATATGTAAAAATATAGTTCAGCTACACGTTTTTGTACATATTCTTTTTGAACCATATCTAAACATATATTGGTAGGAAATATATTGAAACATATATGCTGTGATATATAATAAAATATATTTTTAAATATATTATAGCCTATCTACGAATTCAATGTGTTTTTTGACACTTTGAAAGCAATGCAATCCTTAGCAAATCACACGTGGCTTTGTATATATTGCATGCGTCTCGCATCGCGTCGTCTAATCTCAAACTTGCGGTGTAAAGGCCGTTAAGGATGTTCGATACCAAACTCAAAATGAACAGATTTTGACCAAACTTTGAGAATTGACAGATACTACCAACAAAAATGTACTATCCCAATTTCGTGAAATTTTAGAGCCTGGTTTATGAGAAAAAATGGTTAAAATTAGAATTTAACCTTATGGAGATGGGTGAATTATGCATAACATTGCTCACATTTTACACAAGTATGGCGAAAAAAATGAACAGAACTGCATGAAATTAAACAATGTTATTCTTAAATGTTTCATGAACATGTCCTACAAATTTCAAATCGATTCAGAACCTCCTTCACTAACAGAAAAGATTGTTGAAATTGAAAATGTTGAATTTGGTACGAAAGGGTAAGAAATGTGACAACGTAGCTCGTATTTTAGTACTTCACGCATGCGCAAGTGTAGTCGTTGTAAACCGCGCGAAAATTTGAAAGTTGGCTTAAATAAAAAATGTATAATTCATTGAGAAAAAAAATGATGTACGCAAAAATATTGAAAGTATAAATAATTCAAAAATTAAATATAATAATGTAAATTTTGTGCATAAAAAAGATAGTGAACACATTTCATTAATATTTCATTGGAATATGAAAACATTTCGTGTGGAAATTATACCGTTTAAACAATGTTATAATTGAATTATAGTTACATAGTTTAAAATAAAAATTTTTTTCATTAGCAACTGGATACCTTGAACAGTAAAGGAAAATAATTAGATTTAAATATTAAAGTTTTTCTCATAATGTTTGTAATATTTTTATTAGAACAAGTTGACTGTGCTTAAAGCACCCAACAGTCTTTAGTAATGAACTTTTTAACATTTACACTTATATTTAAATAAACTCTGTGTATTACATAAATAAACTTTTAATTCCAAACACATCTAAAGATTTCCAATATTTTTTTGAAAAAATTGACATATTTTTTCTATCACAGCCTGTGATTTAGTAACTCGCACGTTACGATTCTCGTCTAGCCCAAACAGCTGTTGAATTCCATCCCGTTTATTCTCTTGATAAGCGTCTCTGATCATTTCATATGTAATGTCTGCGGTCGCTATTTTTCTTCTTATTAGGGACGAAGTGCAATTCTGTAGGGATAACAAATTCTTTGATGTTATGGCTATTTTCTGCTCTCTCAAATTTTTATCGACGTTTTTCTGCCAAGTTTCAGCATTCTCAATTATCGTTTCATTCGAGACCTCTAGTTTTTTCATAATTTGTTCCAACATGTAGACGTCATATATTGCATTGTGAGCCCCATTATTAGATATTTGGAGTGAGTTTGCTAACCCACTAAGCGTATTTTCTCCTTTTCCTTTTTTGATAGTGATTTTTCTTACAATAGGCAAAGTATCAGCAAATCCATAAACTATAGCTTTAAAGTGATCAGTCATGCCAGTTTTATGAATTGCTCGCATCAGTCGTGGACAATCGAAAGCGCAATTATGTGCTGTTAAAACACATTTTCTATTTAACTTGGCTAAAAAAATAAATAAATATCTTAACGCGTTTGAAAGACACAAGGAATGAACTCTGGTTCCATGCAAAAGTAAATTTCCTTCAATGCTTGTTATTCCATTCATCTCAGAAGCTTTTTCACATATTTTTTGACTCGGCTTTATATACGCAGAAAAATTCGAGTCACCAAAGCTTGCTGCAATCTGTAATATGTCTGCTTTTTTGCTAAAACCTGACGTTTCTAAATCGAAGAAAACCACATCCAAGGGCATATCAAGGGTAGCTTTTGCGCGATGAAGAAGTTTGTTGGCCTCATCCTGCTCACGAGAATCAGTCACAAGCCCCAGATTAGATTCGTAAGAAGTTCCTTCAGCAGATTCCTTTCTTTTGCGTAGTTCAGTTCTTTGTTTTTTTAAATAAAGACGACGTCCTTTGAATCCTGGTCGTTTTATTTTGGTTGCTGTTCTTCTGGAAACTCGTGTGACTTTTCGAACATGGTTTCTTGTGTTCTTTCCTGGAGACATTTGTAATTTCTTTGCAACTTTCATAATATATTCTTCTCCTACGTTTTTCTGATTGACAGCACATGCTAGTCTAAAGTCAAGCGACTCTGACAAGCTGTAGCATCTCGATTTCGGAGACTTGCTAGCGACAATGGCATTGAAACTTTCATTACTCTGGTTTGAAGCGCACGCAGCAAACCGATCGGTGTTGCTAGCAATTTTCTCAAAGAATTCTATTAAGTTCTTTAGCAATTCCGGATCTTTAAAGGAAACTTTCTTAGAGATCTGAATATTCTTTTCGTTTACGTCAGTTGTTTCACGGTATTTACACCAGCTTCCGCAATTGTCATGTTGATCGAAATAATGATGGGGTATGTTTCTAATGGCATCTGCCATTGCTTCGTTACGGCCCTTATTTTGTGATATCGCATACTTGAAACTGCGAGCAAGAGACGTTATGGAATCCTTCGTTAATTCCTTGTGTCTATATTGTAATTTGTATAAGCTGCTTACAACGCCTTTGCCTACGTGGTTTTTGTCGGAATGCTTTACAATTTCGTGGTTGGCTGCATTACGAATATTCAATATTGTAGACGAGTCTTCATCTCCAACGAATATTCCCATCTCCATGTTGAATTCACGAAAAAATGGATTATTCTCTGTTATATCAACTGCAGCAATAGGTTCCATTCCTTTTGCACTGCCCTGATAATTTTGTCTACAGTCATGATCTGACGGGTCGTGTCCCAAATCACACATTCTGCATTTTCTAATCTTAGAAGTGTAACCCATGACTAATCCACTTTCCGTTCCGATTATACTAGCTTGACCATTTAGGCTGTCGTAAGTTCTCCCATCTTCACGTTTAGACCAACCCATATCATACGATCCTGAAAACCTCACGATATCGGCGTCACTAATGTTACTCGTATTCTTAGATGTCGGAATGATGAATCCTTTTCTTAAATGCTCTGGCCTATAGGGAATATCCAAAACAATATTACCAAAAGGAACATGCAGGAAGAAATGAAATGCAGTTATTTGCTGTAGACTTCCTTTTCTTTTTTTTAGAAAAAAAATATATTTATTTGAAATATTTAGATATATTGTAAAAATATCAAATATGTTTCAGTTATTCGTATTGTAAAAATGTAATGTGTGAAATATTCGTAGACATTTAATATTCACAATAATATAATGTTTCATTGTTCTTTTTTTGCCTTCCCTGGCTTTGGAATGAGCAGACGAAAAAGATAATAATTGAGAGAACCCCTGAAAGTAAACAATTGGTATTATCTTTAAATAATGAAGTTCTTACAGAAATTTTTGTATTTCTTCGGAATTCTTTATTGTGAGATCTCTTTCCAAAAGAACAGCTTCCCTGCAACTGTTCTTTGCCACGACCTCTATGGCTGGACCTACTTCTCTTTCGTGTCTCTTGAAAGTCGACCAATTAATAGACGGTACATCCATTGCTGCCAGTAATTTGTTGACATGAGTACAACCCAGTCCAGCGTGCAAAGATCCTGTATAAAAAGAAAACATTTAAGAATTCTTATTTATTTATTTTAACTTAATAGAATTTAGTAGTTGTTAAAAAATTTTAAATCGAACTAATTTTGTTTATTTTAAGAGAAGTGCAGCGGCTTGACGTCAATACGGCAAGTTAATGCAATAGAGATACTATTATGTTAAGATTTTTTGCATTTATTTGATTAAAAAGGTTACTTACCCATGGTTATTTTAGAATTTACATCGAAATGTAGTTTTCCTGCTGCCGTTTGATGTACTTTATCTGAAGTCACAGTGTTTACACGCAAGCATTTTCGACATAGAACTTCGAAAATTCCGGCGACGCCACATTGTTTTTCAGAAATTATATCTTGCAGGGAAAGCACTTCTTTGCAGTCACTGCATATTAGTTCATCTCCGAGCACTTTCATATTCACTATTCGTCTGCCAGCAAGATTTTTTATCTCAGGACTGGCATAACAGCTTGGGTTTACAGTCAGGTTATGTTGTTGAGCGTATTGCCGAACCCTTTCTCGCAACTTTGCACCTGCTTCAACCATACGCTATCTATTTTTGTATACTTTTTCGGTGACCCTCTTTCCTTTCCAAAAACGATTACCCTTCCCGTTATCATCTTTGTTTGCTTTTTGACTATTAATTTTTTAATTATTTACTATTCGGCTGAAGCTAACGATCTCAAAATGGTGGTATCAAAAAAAAATAAAAAAAAAACAAAAAATACTGCGCAGGAGTGCCACACCACGAAAATGAAAAATCAACGATGCTGCGTTGTCACGATTTCACTCATTACAGAAAAATTGCAATAAAGTATATTAGAATATTATCTGGGATTCTCTTACTAAAATATTCATTTATATTACGATCAAACACTATTGCAAGTCATATGTCCGCACTTTCAGTGGCAAAAAATGTTCTATAAATTGTGTATTTTACTTTTTTGAAGTTGGTATATAGTAACTGCAAAAAGTTTATCCCCGAAATTTGTTCCTTCATATATTTAATAATAATGTTTTACGGGCGTATCTTCGCCTTTTTGTGTTACTTTAAACCTTTTTTATAATATTAGGTACTTTTCAGAACAGCTGACGATTTTTTTAAAGATTTATGAAATATGTCTGCGTGACAAACTTTCGGATCGGACTATATGGGTCGACCATCCTTAAGGGGTATTCACCCATGGTAGGTGCGTACAACAATCGTACGTATCCGGCTTTTTCTTAGCTAAAAGATTACAAGTTGAAAACTTATTCTTTCAAATTTTCAACAAGATCCTTTAAATTAGTAAATATAATCATTACGCAGCCACGATATAAGCTTTTTATTTTGATACAATATAAAATGTTATAAAAGCTCAAGTAATAATAAGTTTACAGTATCGGTATAAAAACTTTACGTCAATCACTCTTAATAGTTAGGATACACATAAGCAACGTAAGTTTGCAAAGCTTGCATTTGAATGAGAATGACTTTTTGTTTTACATATTTCGTGCTTACAGCTGCTAGAGTGGCGATTTTTTCTTTCAGTATGATACAATTAAATGTTCTAATTTTCGGTGTTTAATCAACGACTTACGTCTTTTCTTAAAATATTGCCCAATTACATAACTGTTTGTACAACTACTTGATTTTATTAATAAAAATGCATGAATCTCGAATATTTCGTCATTACTCAATATCACGTAATAATTCTCACGCTTATGCTCACGTTTATAACATTTACTGTGAATGACCTCGTGATTTACTGTACACCGTTTGTAGATGAAACAACTGCATATGGCTCGATATGCACTTCTATTCGTTGCAAAACTAAATACTGGTCTCTTGGCAACTCATTAAATATTGCTAGACTTCCTAACATACATAAATGGCCAGTTTGAAACTTAGATTGTGGTCTCGTTTTATGGTTTAATAATTTATCTAAATATGTTTTCTGTGACCGAATCAGGTCGTTAGAGCATAAGTAATTTAATC
The DNA here is from genome assembly GCA_030142225.1 of Pachycephus smyrnensis. Taxonomy (NCBI): domain Eukaryota; kingdom Metazoa; phylum Arthropoda; class Insecta; order Hymenoptera; family Cephidae; genus Pachycephus; species Pachycephus smyrnensis. The sequence continues at coordinate 7,295 of JARQST010002924.1, forward strand.
GACCAACTACACATTTCAAACGAAATGAGTCACGAATTTGGACAGCAACTCCTTGTGAGCTTTGCACGTAACGTTTTATGAGCTGATTAAAATTTTCATAGACGAATGAACTATGAGTCCACAGAGGGCCCCAGTTTTTAACACTCTCTGGTACATGAGCTAAAAGACGAACATTAAAACTTAAATATTGTTCTCCATACAACGTTTCAATACTAGCGATAAAATTAAACAAGCATTTTTCTGCATAATGAATCTCGGATTGCATTATTGAATTTTTTAATAAAATTGATAACCCTTCTACAAGTAAAGCCCAATGATAGACGTATTTTTTCGTGAATATTCCCTTGAGTATCGGTAGACTATAGTATAATAAAAATATGACCCATTCGTGAGCTTTCCAGTGTATTCGATCTGATATGCATCTGGGCGTCCTTGAAATTGCAAGCGTTGGAGTGTATGTAAGTAGAATTGAATGCACTGCTTCCATCAAATGTCTTCCATAAATTGACAAACTGTCGACAGACGCCCAATGCCACGCAATGCATCCAGTCTACATCTAATGTAAGCTGTTAATTATATCGTAATCAGAGATATTACATAAAATTGATCTGCCCTTGCTTCCTTTTTTCCGTTCAATAGCATGATATATAGTCTGTTCGTGAACTTTTAAGTCCTCTCCAAACGCGTTTCCATTCATTAAAAGATAAATTTGCACATATCCATTGCCCTTCGCCACTCTTTTACCAGGATGAAGACATAACCCACAGCCATAATTTCCGTCAAATGCCCATAAGAGTCGCACACTTTTTTGTGTATTTTTCACCATTCCATGTGTACTCAAATCCATCTGGTATAATTTTGTGCTTATTTCATAAATGAAGCCAAGTATCGATTTATATGCTTTGGTTTGCTTTTGCCAAACCAAATATTGGCAAGCATTACTTGATTTCAACGTTCTATTGGGCTCAACTCGTTGATGGTACAGAATAATGGATATGCTGAGTTATTCGAGCTTCTGAATATCGGAGTGCCATCAATACTAAAATTTAAGGATATCATATCATCATACCTTTTCAATCGTTATTTGTACATTATTTCATCGTAAATATTTTCGATGGCATAATTGTATAATTTTTGCCGATCTTTTGAATAGAGATTGTGAGCGTTAGTCATCTCAAAAATTTCTTTCAGCTGATCTGACAAGGACAAGTAGAAAAAAGAGTCTTCATTCAATGTAGTGTCGACTTCTAAATCACAATGGCTATAGTTGAGTGCTTCGTTCGTGCTTTCTCCTACATAGTTCCCACATTGGACACAGATATGATGAATCGTTAAACTTGGTGAACACTTATTAAGATTTTTTTTCCAGTAGTAATTCGAATTTTGGTGAAGAGTTGATTCTGAACAGACATTTAATAAATCAACAATATCCTGCGCAGCTGCATATGTGAGATTGTGTCGTAATTTAGTAGCCATTATAAGCAAAGTTTTCACTAAAATTTACTTCGATTCCCCTCCATTAGACTCAACCGTCGATGATTTCTGTCTATTTGACATAACCGGTATGTCATTTGTGGAATTCATCAGATCTCGGTTAAGGCAGCTGTCCGAATCAGTCTCGTCACCCATTTCGATGTCGTAGTGCATTTGCACATTCCTGCTACAGTTTCCATACTCGTCTTCTATATTATTAGATTCCATAATGATTGCACCTTGATTATCATCAGTCGAGTTTTGTACCTCCTGAAAAACGTTTAAAAATGTTTTATATTTGTCATTTGACTATCATTATCTACATACTATGAAAATTGTTTTATTAACTCATTAATAATGAGTTATTATAAATATACGCAAGATTTCGAAATTCCTCGATACGTTACTTACAAAATTATCTGCCAGATCTTTGGTTACTTCTCTTTCCAACGGTGCATCATTCGAGAAAGATGGTATGTTTGATCTAAAAATATTTCTATTATAATTTTTATTTGAGCAATAACTATAGGCGGTACTCAAGTAAAACGTGTCTTTTTTTTACAGTTTAAAAACAATGAAGTATCTAACAAACTACACGTGGCTTTGCATATAATTTCTAGCATTGTTTTGCACTGAAATGTATTATATTTTTCTATTTTAGCATATATTTCCGTCATCTTATGAAAAGCCACGTGTGATTTTTTCTCCTAAGGATTGCATTATTTGCAATATGTCAAAACACACATTTTGCTCGTGGACAGACTGTATATAATAATCCAATAATAATGACTCCAATCGAGTAAGATAATTATCATATACAGCACACTTATTTGTTTACTTTACTTTTAGCTTTCCAATATCGTTTAATTCCATCAGGAATTTTATCTGTACTTTTAAACAGATTATATATGTTATAAGGACCTCTTCGTTTTATTTTTCTTTTTTTGATGGTTTACCAACATCAACAGATTGCTGCCTTTTTGGTTAATAGACCTGCGCTCTCGTTGCCATCTGTCTTTTTAAATTGTTTTTCGCAAAACTGATTTTCTGATGATGATCAGTTGTTTATTTCTGTCGTCACTGGTTACATTGGATAACAGGCGAACTAGAGGCAACGGTTCGAAGCGTATTGTGCATGTGTTTTAATATTATTATTTAATTGTTACAAATTGTGTTACGAACAATATTAAAGATAATGACTCATATATATAATATTAAATGATAATAATAAGAAATATAAATTTAGTATTTTAGAGTAAGATGATATAAAGCATTCTCCTGGTAGCGTACTATTGTTGTAGTATTTTTTTAAAATACAAGATTAAACACATATACAATTTATATTAATTACATTCACACTCTCTCACATGACCAATACTTATCACTCATACTAACATAACGCATACCTTGTACATTGATTATACGTCGCAATTCCTCTGTTCCGTGGTATTTTTATATTTGTTCTTTCCTTCTTTTGTCCTAGTTCGAGAGATGATTATTATTGATCCATTTTCCATGAATTCATGGACCACCCTCCTTCTATTGCAATTTGCTTCGTCCACCTCGTGGTTACTGAATTTAGTTGATCTTCCGTTCCGGTCCAGTGAATTGATATTTGTAAGATTATTAAAATTCCCTAACACCTTCTAGTCGGACACGTCGTTACGGGTCTGTTGTCTATCGGCGAAAGGGACGAACCCAATCGCCTTCGCTATAATGTGCTATTTGTTTTGAGAGGGGGAAATGTACTAGTGATATCTAGTGATGAGTGTACGTACTATCGGTTTTGTCTATTGCCGATATAAGGTATTGTTACAGTGTTTATTGTGTAGAGTAATAATTAGAAGCCATTCGATTGAATGTAAGTATTTATTAATGTATCCTATTCTTTGTAAAGTACTCCACGACATCCAATATGGTCGTATTATTCTAAATTTTATTCATAGAATGAAAAAGAAACAACAATTTACTCTTGTGAAGTGGCTTGGTGGTGGATACGATAGTACGTATACGCCAGGCGTTCCGATACAATGGATAAAAGATTTTGACATTAATGAGTATAATTCAGAAAATCGGGACCCTGACCTATCATATGTGTTATTGGTTACTAGTTTATTTTTGTATGAGTTGGTAGCCCGGCGAAATAGCGATCGGGGCGCCACCGGAGGAGAGCGTTATTATTAAAAAAGTTAAGATGGCGACGAACGGAGGTGCGACGGTCGAAGCTCTCCGATTCTAGCTGAGTTAATTGAGAATATTCACTTGAATTGTTTTATTTCTCCTATCCACACAATTAACATTGGCACCCAACACAAATGGAAGAACGCACGAACCTGAGAAGAAGAACTGTGTGCTAAATTGTGCGTGCAACAAGTGGACGAAAAAGCGCGGGTCGACAAGCAGCCCGGCGTAACGTGCGTCCACGCAGAAAACAAAGGAAAATCAAGAAAAAGTGTCGAGACAGTGAACAAAAATGATGTCGCAAGGCGTCACGAGGAGAAATACGTCTAGTTAACTTACGTACAGAAGATCGAGAAGCATCTCTTTCTCTCGCAAGCCGTAAGACGCGAAGCGTCTATTTCTCTCTCGTTCACTCGCACGGGAGGACCAGGGGCGTCTCTCTCATCTACACGGCAACGAGCGCCGGCTGACGGGAAGGCGCGGGGCATCTCGCTCACTCGCACGGGAGGACCAGGGGCGTCTCTCTCATCTACACGACAACGAGCGCCGGCTGACGGGAAGGCGCGGGGCGTCTCGCTCACTCGAACGGGAGGACCAGCGGCGTCTCTCTCACATACACAACAACGCGAAGAGCGTCGCATCAGCTGACAGGAAGGCACAGGCTCTCTCTCTCTCACACAACGTGGGGCAAAACAACAGGTAAGTGGATCGCTAATCCCGTCCCCATCCTTCAATATTCCTTTCGTTATTATAAAAGAAAATGGCGGACTATAGAGTTTTGAAGCAAAAGCGTGCTAGAATAAAGGCGCAAGTCACTCGTCTCGTAACATATTTCGAAACACCCGAAGCTAAAACAGTCGCAGAAGCTCAGATGAGACTCAGCAAACTTGAAGAATATTGGGAAGCGTTCGAGGAGATACAAACGGAAATCGAGTCAAAACCGACGGAAAGCGATGGAGAATTGGAACAACAGCTACGGGAAAGCGACGAGGAAAGAGCAACGTTCGAGGCGAATTATTATAAAGCCGCGGGATTGGCCCACGCAATAATCAACAGAGATCGGATCGACCGAGAATCTGAAATCGTAAATAATCAGCAAGAAGCACGTAATGGACGGCAGGCTCAAGAGGCACCGAGGCAAAGGCCGAAGCTACCGGAAATCAAACTAGCGGAATTCAGCGGCGAGTTCACAAAATGGAGGTTCTTCAAGGATAGCTTCGAGACAACTATTCACGAGGAACAAGATCTCACTCCGATGCAGAAGCATCAATATCTTGTGAGTGTACTAAGAGGCGAGGCTCTCAACGTAATCCAGGGATACAAAATATCAAACGAAAATTACCAGCACGCGTGGAATCTCCTCAAGGATACGTACGATAATACGACGATCATAATCGAAAGTCATCTGGACGAGCTCTTGGAATTCCCTGCAATCACAAAGGAAAACAAAGCCGACTCGATCAGACAGTTCGTTTGGCACATCAGAACACACATGACGTCGCTCGCAGCGTTGGGTCAACCGGTAAATCATTGGCAGACTTTGATTCTGCACTTGGCAAAGAAGAAAATCGACTTTATCGAACAGAGAGACTGGCAGAACACAATAAAGGACCGGACTGCAGCCAACATGCCAACGCTGGAGGAATTTTTAAAATTTCTAACTGATCGTGGCAACACTTTGAGGGTCCTCAATCAGGGAAAAGTGAAACAACCGAATTCAAAACCGTCGGAGAAGAAGAAGACCGAGAAGAAGGTCGCTCTAGCCGTCACGACGCAGGAATGTAAATTCTGTAAAGGAAATCACTCAATCTACAAATGTGACGAGCTACAAAAACTCTCACCAACCGACAGGAGAACGGAGGTTGTCAGCAAACGGCTGTGCGTTAATTGCCTAGGTGCAGGGCATTTCGCCAAGGATTGTAAGTCGTCGTCGTGCAAAAAGTGCGGAAAGCGCCATAACACTTTATTGCATCAGGACACAGAGACGCAATCACAATCGAAGACCGAGGAAAAAGAAGCGGCAGCGGTTGTCACTTCCTGCACCGATCCAACCAGGACAGGTGCAAGCTCGTCTACGAGCATCAGCAGCGACGAGGCCGGGGTGAGCGTTTATTGTGCGCACAGGCCAACAGCAAGTGTTATTCTATCGACCGCGCGCGTGCACGCGTACGACAGCGATGGAATTAGTCACGAATGCAGAGCCCTTTTGGATCCCGGATCGCAGAGTAACCTGGTCACCGAAAATTTCGCGAGGAAACTGAAGCTGCAATGCAGAAAGGAGCATCGACCTATTAGTGGAATAAACCAGGCGAAAATGAGCGCGGGAAAGGTAGCCGACATAAGGATCAAAGCAATACAGGGAGACTTTACGGGAAAAATGGAATGTTTGATACTGCCGACAATCACGGAGCAATTGCCACAAACTCAAGTCGACGTAAAGCAGATCTTAATGCCAAAAGATTTGAAACTTGCGGACCCAGTCTTCGACAAGCCGGATAACATCGACTTACTGATAGGAGCGGGGCTCTTCTGGAAACTTGTCGTTGGGACACCGAAGAACAGGGTTCGAGGGCAACCAGCCCTACAGAATACGCGCTTGGGATGGATAGTCGGAGGCGAGATACCGGGACCGAGACCAAGTTCATCGATGACTCATCTGGCAGTGACCAACGACCAGTTGCATCAACAAATCGAGAGATTTTGGAGACAAGAAGAACTCCCGAGAACGCTCCAATATACCGATGAAGAAAGGTATTGCGAGGAATACTTTACGGAAACAGTCACGCGGGATCATGAAGGACGATTCACCGTGCGATTACCTCAGCGAAAGAACGTCGCCCTCGGAGACTCGTATGAGCAGGCACTACGACGCTTCCTATCGCTCGAACGCCGGTTCGCGCGAGACGATAAGATGAAAGAAGCGTACGTCGCCTTCATGGACGACTACTTGCAACAAAACCACATGACCTTATCGAAGAACGGTGAGACAAAAGGATCAGCCAGCTACGTGCTCCCGCATCAGGCCGTAATGCGACCAGACAGCGTCACCACAAAACTCCGCGTCGTGTTTGATGCATCGGCTAAAACGACATTCGGCACATCGCTAAACGACAAGCTCCTTCCGGGACCGAATCTACAACGGGACTTGATCGACATCATCTTGAGATTTAGAACTCATGAATACGTGATGACCGCCGACGTGGCCGCTATGTATCGACAAATTGTCGTAGACGAGCGAGATCGCCCGTTGCAACGCATCTTGTGGCGTAGAAGCCCGCAGGAAACTATTCAATTGTACGACCTGAACACGGTGACTTATGGTACGACATGTGCCCCCTTTCTGGCCATACGGTGCCTCAGGGAGTTGTCGAAAGACAATCAAGCGTTGGGAAAAGCGGCAAAAGTCGTCAACGATGACTGCTATATGGACGACGTCCTAACTGGAGCCCACACAATCAACGAGATCGTCAAGCTGCAAAAACAACTGTCTGAGTTGTTGTCAAGAGGAGGGTTCCAGCTCCGGAAATGGAGAGCGAATGACGCAAGAATATTGCAACATCTCACCGAAGCAAGTAGGACAGACAGCATGCTCATTCTGGACAAAGAAGTTACCTGCAAAACGTTGGGATTGTTATGGAACGCCGACGAAGACTGTTTGCAGTATCGCATCAAGATCGAAGAAAGTGCTAATGCCACGAAGCGCATCATACTTTCGAAAATAGCTCAAGTCTTTGATCCTCTGGGCTTAATAGCACCGGTACTGATAGTCGGAAAAATCATCATGCAGCAATTATGGCTGCTAGAGGTCGATTGGGACCAGAGCCTCCCCGAAGAAATGCGTGCAGCATGGGAAAATTACTACTCTTCCCTATCTCAAGTAAACGAACTGCGCATCGAAAGAAACGTCACTCCAGGAAATTCATCAGAGCGGTTCGACCTCTTAGGATTCGGCGATGCATCGGAAAAGGCTTTTGGAGCCTGCATCTACGCAGTGAGTGTCAACAGCAACGGAACGGTGAACTCCCACCTGATCTGTTCAAAATCAAAGGTCGCACCACTGAAAACGATTTCCATGCCGCGGTTGGAGCTGGAAGCTGCTTTGTTACTCGCTAAAATGTATACGACGGTAAAAATGGCTTACGGAGAACGCATCAACGACGTCAAGCTGTGGAGCGACAGCACCATAGTGCTCGGCTGGTTGAAAAATCAGCCAAACGTGCTAAAGACCTTCGTAGCTAACCGGATCTCAAAAATTCAAACCCTCACACCGGAAGCGACGTGGAACCATGTACCTTCTGAAGACAACCCCGCAGACATGTTGTCGCGAGGAATCGCGATCGAACGATTGATCAACGACAATCTGTGGTGGCATGGACCATCATGGATAACGAATCAAAAGCCGTGGCCGAAAGCGATACCAATACCGGACACCGCACTACCAGAATTGAGAACCGCAGCTGTGACGCTAACGGCAACGACACCATCAAACATCCTCGAGAAGTTCTCCTCCTATCGCAAGCTGAAGCGAGTGACCGCTTACTGCCTTCGATGGAGGCACAGCACGCAAAGTCACGCTAGGGATCGCGCGCTGACAGTCGACGAATTAGAAAAAGCCGAAAAAGCCATCGCAAGAATGGTACAGCGCGAAGCATTCGCGAAAGAGATCAGTGACCTCGCAAGGAATAATGAGGTAAATCGCAAGAGTCCACTACGCTCGCTAGACCCGGTCCTGAGCAGCGACGGTTTGCTGCGAGTTGGCGGCCGACTTCGGAACTCTCTGTTACCCGACACTGAGAAGCACCAAATAATACTTCCGGCAAGACACTTCGTTACCAATTTGATAATGAAAGACGAACACCTGCGTTTGCATCACTGCCCGCCGACGCAGCTGCTGAATTCGGTGCGACACAAATTCTGGCCCGTGAGTGGCCTACGAGAAGCGCGAAAAGCAATAAAGGCGTGTCTGCCGTGTTACCGCTTCCGTCCTAAATTTCCAGAGGTAAAGATGGGCGACCTCCCGGCAGAGCGCGTCTGTGGCTTCGTGCGACCATTCGTAACAACGGGCATCGACTATGCTGGTCCGCTGCAAATTCGGGAAAGTCGACGACGCGGAAGGATTCATATCTCCAAAGGTTACGTCGCAGTCTTTACGTGCTTTAGCACTAAGGCTGTCCATCTCGAGTTGGTGACCGAGCTCACCACCGAGGCCTTCTTGGCAGCATTGCGCCGGTTCACTGCAAGGCGAGGTATCTGTTCTCAACTCTTTTCGGACAACGCGACAAACTTTGTGGGCGCCGCGCGCGAGCTGAAAGAAATTTACGAATTCCTAGAAAAAGAGAAAACCGAGATTGAGACTAGTCTCGCGAATCAGCAAGTCCAGTGGAACTTTATTCCACCCAGAGCCCCAAATTTTGGCGGTCTATGGGAGGCGGCGGTAAAGGTGGCAAAGAAGCATTTGTATACGATGACGCGAGGCTTGACCCTGACTTACGAGGAGTATAGCACGCTTTTGACGGAAATTGAGGCAATTTTGAATTCTCGACCTTTGACCCCCTTGTCCAGTGATCCTTCTGATCTCTCGGTTCTGACACCCGCTCATTTCCTCATTGGCGATCCACTTGTGCAACCTGTGCAACACGATTTCAAGGACACTCCGGACACTCGCTTGTCCCGATGGGAACATCTCCAAAAATTGCGTCAGAATTTCTGGCAACGTTGGCAGACCGAATATCTGCAGGAGCTTCAGAAAAGAAGTAAATGGAGCAAAAACGAAGCGAGCGTCAAGCTAAATACGCTCGTGTTGCTTAAGGAGGACAACGTGTCACCTCTTCACTGGGTACTTGGTCGAATCATCGAGCTCTTTAGAGGGCCAGATGGAGTAACGCGAGTCGTAAATGTGCGAACTCAGAGCGGTACATTCAAAAGGTCGGTTCGTAATCTTTGTCCGATCCCGATGGACGAGCCCTAGCAGAATAAGGGAATATGGACTGTCTAGTTTTAAGCCATTAAAACCAAAGACTAATTTTAAGTGAAAAGTAATTGGAAGTATTATCTGTGATTGCCTAAATGGCCATGCGTTAATTTTGTTTGCTATTTGCACTTCTATTTCTTTGTTATTCAGTATCTACTGTTGTCCCGTGGCATTCGCGTCTAAACCAAATATGATTATAAAATTGTTGAAAGTTATTTCAAAGGAGGCGGAATGTTATTGGTTACTAGTTTATTTTTGTATGAGTTGGTAGCCCGGCGAAATAGCGATCGGGGCGCCACCGGAGGAGAGCGTTATTATTAAAAAAGTTAAGATGGCGACGAACGGAGGTGCGACGGTCGAAGCTCTCCGATTCTAGCTGAGTTAATTGAGAATATTCACTTGAATTGTTTTATTTCTCCTATCCACACAATTAACAATATGTCATTGAGTGGCGTGATCCACTGGCAGAAAACGAACCATTGGGAGGATGGCCTTACCATGATGCTTTTGTCATTGAAATTTCTTGTAAGTACCTAGACAAATTTAAATTATAATTCAACTACAAAATTATAATTCAAATGTATTTATAGTCCGTCCACGAGTAAAATAGCTTTGGGAGGGACCATCTTCCTATGATTTTTAAGGTAAATGAGTCCTCTAGAGAGTATCTTTTACTCGTGGAACGACTGTATGTAAACTGAATCTTCCAAGACATTCTTTCCATACTCCTTCCCAGATCTCCCCTATACAATTTATTTCCGCGCAGGAGTGTATACAATTTATTTTCAGGTTGAAATTGGGCACCGAGGGAGTGAAATCTTTGTGACCGATGAGCAATGGCAGGCTGCTGATGCGAAAGCAACATTTACGGCTATGAGAGTATCTTTAACCATGGCACTGTTTTCTCAGGAAGTTTTACTAAAAAGTAATTTGGAAGGCGGACAAAGTCGAAGACAACTAAATACAGAAGCTCGAGAAGCATTGAACCCAGATATCCTTGCTGCGATAGAAGGTTAAGGCAATTTTATGTATTTTTTTATTGGTATATGTTAAGAATAACAATAAGAATTATTTTCTGAGGTGTGGCGCTAGTGAGCGGTAGAGGTGGCGTGCGTGTCGATGAA
>JARQST010002935.1:0-18024 GCA_030142225.1 Pachycephus smyrnensis
AGTAGAAAAGATTGTACGCTGTCGATAACCAGATCACTTGGATCGTGTAAAACAGGAAAACAATCTCTGTCCAATATGGAACCGAAATCGGGACGATATTGGTTGCAATCTTGGCCCGTGTAAAATGGGCTTAAGCCAAGCGTGGTTATTGCTGTGGTGGGGATAAGTCATCTTGCACTATATTGGCTTGGAAAATGTTTTGATGACTAAAATATACCCAATCATATATTTAATAAATCTCAAGTTAATTAATAGAACCAATAATCATAGTCAAGGAATAAAAATAAAAAAGAAAGAACTGAGTCTCGAACCCGAGATTCTCGCACGGCAACCTATCATCATGCACGTACGCCGTTAAGTCATTGCTTCATGAATTGCGGGAAACTTCTATTTCTGTAATTATCCATGTTTAGGGTCTGCTTATGTTTTGATTTGGTTTAGTTGCTCTATTACTTCCAATGCTCGCCGTAGGTAGTAGAATATTTGTGACTAACAAACGATTACGCATCGATTAAGCCCTAGTAGAACGAAATTCGTTAATAAATAAGAAATAGGTGGGCTAACTCCACGCCATCAGCTGCGTTCTCCCTACCAGCAGGGCGGATAAAGGTTTTTTCTCCCTACCAGCAGGGCGGATAAAGGTTTTTGGATTTTGTTGCCAAACCACGAACCAACAATGGTGATAATTAGAATATTTGTGCCAACAAACGATTACGCATCGATTAAGCCCTAGTAGAACGAAATTCGTTAATAAATAAAAAATAGTTCGGCTAACTTCACGCCAAAATTTGTTTTTAATATTCCAAGAAAACTATCAACCAAGAAACATTGCAATTTAGCCAACAATGATCAACAATCGACCAACAAACAATTAGTGGAAGCTAAAATTTAAAGTCATTTTTGGTCGGCCAACTTCACACCACTCATAAAGGATCGAGTGTCATCCCCTTGGATGCAGCTAGACGCTACATGCTTTAAACGTTCGTGACACTTAGCGAGAAGTAGACGGATACTATATATGTAATTTCAAGAACGAGACAAAGATATAATTATATTCACTGTACTTCGCCAATTCGCTAACTAATGGATCCGGTACAACAGTCAGTCTACGGAATAGATCCTAATCCGACACTCTTGAAAGATGGATCCGTAATTTCTAACTCACCCTATTGACGCACACACAATAAGGCTTCTCTCACTAGAGAAAACTACTCATAAATAGTCCCTTCCGTACCTTCTACGCGACCGAAACGATTACGCGAGGCGTGGACTAATCAGGATAATTACACAAGGAATGGATAAGATAATTTACATGCAAAATCAACACACTACTAGACTAAACGGACATCAGAAGTCAGAGAAATCTAGTCCTGGAGCTTGTCACCGGATTTGTCTACATCGAACCCTGATGATTCTGAGTTAACGTGTATGTTAAAAATTATCAAACTAAAGAAATAAAAATTTGTTATTATATGAAATCAAAAGGGGGAATAATAAAACCTTGAACAAATCACTAAAGTAGGACTCCTAATTCTGCACTCGCTGCGAACTCGTCACAGCTATCCTACCAACGGAATCCCAACACATCGGCTAAGCTACAGATCTTGAGTTTATGAAAATTCAATACAGCTGAGGAAACGCAATGATTCCCACTGATTGATTTTTTCATAATCTCGTTTTATGGGTAATGAGCAACACTATTACAGCTAAAAGATAGCAATTATCTCCACTGGAATAGAATTGGTAGGATTAGATACTGCTGTCTACCGTATTAATATTAGCAGATCCTTATGAGGATTGGTGCTCCTAAGGAATGTTCCTGTCTGAAATTGTTATTTCTAATTTTTGTGATCGTTCCTTTTTGAGTCGCTTAAAGTATTTGTGGAATTTACTTTTAGAGAATAAGTAGAGTCAATTGATGAATACCTTCTAAGGCGAAGTCGGTTCTTATATATGACTCACCAGTACGTTTAGGGGTAGCCCTAGTTGTTCCGCAATCTTGCGGTGTCCAGTAGGTAGGTAGTTTGATTTGAATTCGTGCTGTTTGATTTGAGTTACTAACACGCGCATTGTAAGTCAGCAGGATGTGTCGGAGTGCCAAGATGGCAGCCAGTGCGCAGTTTGAATAGTCTACTGATTTTTCAAACATCGTTATGAGAGATTTTAAAGAAATTTAAGGAAAAAATGTGAATTTCTCCTAATTTCTATCCTCCTAAACATCACTATGAGGGGTCTAGATATTTTATAAGAAAGAAGGATGCCCATTTTCTTATGGGTTTTGACCCATAAGCTTACCACCATGAGACCTATGCAGAATTGTTCATTAGGACACGTAGTGCAAGTATCCACAGGCACTTCTTTGTACGACGCCGGGATTAAGAACTATAGGTCAAGAATCGTTGAAGTTCTAAATCACTGAACATGTAAATAACGATTGCAGAACTGAAAACTATTAGAATAATGTTAGTTGGATGACATAAGGACATAAATAATCTAACTGGATTTCAACTGGAGTCTCCATTTCTACAAGATTTTGGACTGGTTCTTGTTTATTACTAGTCTTTGTTAAATCACATTCTTGGTGGGTAGATATAACGGGTTAGTAAACTTGTATTATCTATAGACAATTCTGAAAGGATTCAGTGTCCGAAAAGAACTATTGTAGAATCGTTAGTTTTTAAAAGCTCATGAACCATGAGCATCTGAGATATGTATTCCAAATGAATCTATTTATTACAGATACACGTTATAACGGGTTGCCCGGATCCACCCGCTATAATTAATTTTTAATCCAGGGCCGCCAGGGAGCGCTGGAGGGCTAGGAATTTCCGAAAAATTAGGAGTTCTGATCGGGAATTGAACCCGATAACTTCGGACTGCCAAGTCAGGGCACTTACCACTGTGCCACCGAACCCACTGTCCGTCCTGATAAGTCCTGTTTATTTATTTTTCGGCCATTCCTAGGTGGTACTCCCTCCAGCTTTGTAACGCCACGTTACAACGTATATTATAACAGTGATTTGAGTTTTTTTTACCTAGAAATCCGGCCTAATTTTCATTTTCATAGAACCCTATATTACGCAACTTTAAAATCCTATAATTCAGAACTGCAATGCTTTTCGAATCTAGGACTTCACTGTTATTTTACCCTTGAGTATATCTAATGTGTGAAATAAGTGCAATGGTGGTGCACCCTATGAACCAAAATGAGCATTCTTCTTTAGGAGAGGAGGTTCTTGCTCTTCTTTCCACTGCTACATCACTGTAAGAAATAGAAGGAAATGATTGAAGAATCAAGGAATTAGGACTTTTTGGACATTCGGGGACATTCGGTACTTTGGGAATCAATGCTAGACATTCCAAGGTTTATTACTATGATAAATAGTTACAATGACGAAATTATTAATGAATATAATATAAGAAATAGCTGAAACTATTTATCCATAATAATAATAAAAACGGAAACATTAAGAAGAATGATTGTAAATCAGTCATTTCTCACATTTCAACATATTTTAGATAATTTTTAAACCCGCAAATAGTGAAACTCAAACACGCAAATATGGAAAATGGTTCCATTGAGTAATCCACGAACAATGAAACTTTAAATAAGGAGATTGTAATGTACATCATTGTCACGATAGTAGTTCGTCTTCCCTAATTGTTACTTATGCACTGTAACGGATTATATAATTCTCGATCCCTACGCGAATCCTTTTCCTGTCACAATACGATGGCCCCGACGTAATCCTAAAATCGTTGGGCGCCAGGTGCCTTGCGGCACCAGCTCGTTCCTCCGAGCCTTTTTCACGTCACCGGGAGTCCTCTCGACCAGTGGTTCCCGCTAGCTCCTATTCCTGCAAGGTACAGGGGAACATGGGGGCGGGAGAGTGAAAGCCGGAGCGGTCTCGGATAAAAGAGCGACACAGTGGCTATCTTCGATAAAAATTCCCATATATTAGGCATGCGGTGAACGAGTACATTCTGATAAAGCCTAGCGAGCGTGACTCGATACAATTCTAAAGCTCGAAGGTACGTCGCGGCCGCGGAGGGCATCCCGATGGTCGTGCGTTGGTTGGCGCGCGTGGCGGTGCGGTCTTGGTCTCCCCATAAAAAAAATTGAGATTCCGCTCTTAGCGGGACTCACCAAGTCTTTCTATCTCGCCTCAATTGCCGCTGTCCCTCTCTCTCCGGTGCGTCGGTCCTGTTCGTTTAGCCAATTGAAGATCCAAAATCCCAGTCCAAAAATCCATCGGCCGAAGCAGTCCAGCACGCACCGTCCACAAATCCACAAACCAAAATCGAGAGAGAACAAAAAAAGAGAAAGCCGGGTCGTTATCACAAAAAAAAAAGAAATCCAAAATCGCAATCCAAAAAGTTCAAAAGTTCGGTCCCGCGCACGGTAAAAACCAAAGTGCCTTATCTCTCGCCCGAAGTCCTCCGGGAGGCCCCGAGGATCCCCGATCTTCCCCGAAGTCCTGCGATCCCCCCTCCCGGGCCAGGCGATCCTTGTCTCTCCGCCCCGCGGGGACCACCGTCCCGACGCCCAGCATCGCCGTCGTCGTCGTGCCGCGCCGAGGTTTCCCGAGTCCTCCCGACTCCCTTCGTAGATGGCTAGGGCCGGCTCGGCCCCTCTGGCCCCGGCCCCCTTCGTCGTGGTCCTGTTTCCCGCAGGCGTCTCGTCGGCGCATTTTGGAACGGGCTGCCAGGCGGGCGCCACGTTACAGCACTTACCCCTCTTTTTTTATTTGGTTTATCGTCTTTATGAGAGTACATTTACTTGTTTACAAGTCATCATTGCGATCTGAAGAATTATTTTTCTACGTTTATACATCCTTGATGGACGCAGTTGCTTGCTTGTATCGAATGCATTTGTTTTCCTCTTTTATCGAAATGAGCTGAAAATTATTCTCCCGAGCTTTCACTGAATCAATTATCCTTGACCATAGCGACTGACAAAGGATTAAGCGTATTCAATTATTGATAAAGTACAGGTTTTATTCTCATTTAATGACCCTATACATTCGAGTTATTAAAGATGGAATCTGAAAGATCAGAAGCATCGCACCCTTATCGACGGATACTCAAGCATCTATCCAATTGTACATCTCATAAAATTCCTGCACCTGTTCATAAAAAGGTGCCATTCTTTCCTCTCGTCGTGAGGCTTGAATAACTTATTAACTGAACTTGACCGGCTTGTTGCTAGTAGTAGCATTGTCTTTTTTATAGTAGCTCAAAATATATCGGATCTCAATAGACATTTTCGACGTATTAATTAACTCAATTTACCTTGAGCAACTTAGAATCAAAACAAACGCCGTTTCAGCGATTAGGAAAGGAAAATAATAAACAAAGAAATTAAACAACAAAGAAAGCAAATTTATGCCTTCACAACACCGATCCCTTCAAGCATTAAAATAAATCAAATATTTTTCTCGTGCTCTGAGTTAACGTGCGCGTTCGTAATATCCCCATAGCTTAGCGCTAGATTTCACTAAAAAAATTTTCTTGATAATTTTCATCGTCTTCTGAGAAATTTCATGATAGTCCATCCTATACGAATATTTTTTGGTGCAATGTTTTTAAGCTTCAAGTTTGAACAGCAAATACGGTTCCCTTAAAGTATTTCACGTTTACCATTTATTCTAATACATTATCAAATATATTTAACTTATTTCATAAACGTATTGTATTACTCGGAGTTTTTCTCTTGGTAACATACTTTGACACAGATCAAAATATGTGGAACGTGAAAGAAAACTCTTGCGGGGGTGTTTACAAAATTATCATGTTAATCTATCAGTGTACAACTAATATCTAAAATATCGTTAATATCGCGATTTCTTTCATTTAAACAAATTTATAATTTAAAAATTATTGTTTTTAGCGAGAGTACTTCAACTAAATTATAATCTGATGCAAATTCCACACGAGTGGCCTATTTTGATAGTGTTAACCAACAGTAGTACTATACTGAAAGAGTTTTGAATTATATCGATTTTACTTGTCAAAATAAGAACTACCGATATATCTACAATTATGTGTGCTTGTTTCTAATGTATAAACTCTTAATTTATAGGATCAGAAGAGAATAATGAACTTTCACATAACGTGATTGCAACTTCGGAAATATCCAATCATATATCTGGTGTACAAACGCTATTCTCTAGTAACAAAAAGGAAATGGAACAGTTCTTCAACAAAACTCTTCAGCAAGATGGTTTCAATCACGGGAAGAATCATTCATCACAAGATACACTAAATTCTAATATACAAGAACAACTTCAAACTATTTTTAATGATGCTAGGCAACAAAGTAAATTTCCTGTATATGTGTCAAGTCCTCCAAAACATTATCCACGTCCGGATTGGACTGAGAGCTCTCTACCTAGTGTTAGCGGAATTTCAGAATCACATGCTGCATGATCTTATACTTTTCATCTTTAATTAAAGATAAATAATTATTTATATTTCTAATCGTTTGAGTGTATGCAAAACGCACATTTTTGAACCTTTTTAAAAAATAAGACATAACCCATAAATAAAGATATAATACATTCTATATGTGCATCTTCTTTCTTTTCCCTCACTCAGCTCAACTTCCATTCAGTATGATGAACCACAAAATTCACACTAATCAGCCAATATAGAAGAGTATGCACTAACGTGGCATCCTGTAGGACGTTCAAACGGGTTTTATTAAACTCTCACTCTATACACTTTCACTCAAACGTTCCTACGAGCTTTCCTCGCTGAAGAGTAGAAAACTGATACATTTTGTTACGGGTGTATTCGTCTTGCTCGCTATGAGAGTTTCAGCGCCAATGCTCTTACGTGGCACTTTTCTCGTTTGACTTGACAATAAGTAAGATGGCGGCTCTAGACGATAATAAATGTCAATTACTGATATTAACGGTAAATGAGTTTTCCAATATCATGGTTTCCTCTTCATCAGAGGAAAGTAACAAAGACGATGACAACTTAGAAATCACTGTGAATTTATTTAAAATAAATAAAAAGCCAATATTGCGATTTCAAAACTACGTTGAAGTTATCATACCTCAATATATCAATATGCAATTCAAATCTCATTTTAAGTAAGTTTTTATACATATTTATAAGTTAAATGTAATAAAATGGACTTAATACTATTTCTTGATTGTAATATAACTTATCGATATCTTATTCCTATGCGTTATATTACTTAAGACGAGGTGTCCCTATGGGTCGATTACGATCTTCCGGTGTATTGAACACTCTGATGGAATTAGGTAACGAGGTAAATGGAGCGGAGGAGGTGGGGAGCAGTACGACTATGGACGTAACATATGTATGTAAATGCATATATATTTTGTCATGATTACACATTTGTACAAACTTAGCTATAAAATTAACTCTCATTAAAAGTGTCAGACTCGATTTTGAATAATATTGTTTATAAATTTTCATTTTAGGTTTTCCCTGAAACAATTAATTTCATATATTAGACTTTATTAAACCCAAGTTGGTGAGAAAAAGTGTGGCTGCCAGACAATATCACTTGAAAAACAACTTCTAATTGCTATTTAGAAAATAGCAACTCCAGATTCATACAGAAAATATATTTTTATAGTGCAACTACCTTTAATAGAACCAGATTTTTTAATTTTAATTATTGGAGCAATAGATGGGACTCACATGAACATTCTTGCACCATATGACGATTCAGAATGTTATGTGAATGGAAAAGGCCATCATTCAATTCGCATGAATAATCGAGTAATCTCTATTCCAGTTTAAAATAACATTTTCAGAAAACTAAATTGATATTAATTCTCTTTTTTTTTTAGTTTAATTAATTCTACTTGAACACAATCTCACATAACATAAAATATTTTTAAAATATTACAAGAATATTTCGTTTCAATGGCAATATTCCCGTTAGGTTCTGGTAGAATATTGTGCAAGATTTTACTGCAATATTCTAATTTGACCTTTTTGAAATATAGTTGGAAAAGAAACAGTTTTCGATCATTTCGAAAATATTTCTGAAGGTTTCCGGCGAAGCGTTCCATTTTGAATAATTTTAGAAATGTTTAAAAATGTTGTTTCTGGATTTTTTCGTTATGAATAACTTCAGAAATATTTCCGAAGATCACCGGTGAAATATGGCGTTATTCATTAAATAAGTATTTCTCAAGGTTTCAAATTAAATATTTTCCTAAAAACTTTCTAAGGGTTACTATGACACGTTTTCGTCATTTAACGGTACTCCATCCTACATGCGTGGCCATGTGGCGACGAAAGATTAATTTAATTAAATATGAGGAGAACACTATGTATTTATATTATATACAGAGTGACTATTCTAAAGTGGCCACCCCCCTCTAACTTTTGAACAGTTGGCCCGATCGCAAAAAAATTGGAACGGTTTTAAATGGTTTTAAACGGACCTTCAGATTACCGAAAAATATATTTTTTTTAATCATCCCCCGAAAGACCCCAGCATGCACATTAATATTTTGCAATGTAAGCCAAATGGTTTTTTCGATATTAGTGAAGAGCATAAAAATGTGAGTATTTCCTGTCAAACATGTTCACCGAACGATGTCACAGATCGTTAAAAATAAGGGTATTTTCGGAGTGAAAGTCAGCCTGTGAACAGGCAACCCGTCCAGCATAGTCTTACGGAAATTGTACTATCTGTTCAGTACAAAAATAGTTGATCGATGACGTCATGCATGAATTGCTCGATGTCGAGCGACGAGAATGAGCGGCAGGCTCGATGACAGATGTCACAGAAAACATGAAGTAGGTTAAACGAAAGCCACGGAGGTTGCGTTGCATACCGAACATCTGGGTCAAATAATGTTAGGAAAGAAACACGTTTCAGATATCTGAATCTAAGAACACCGCGCGGCGGGATCCCAACCGTCCTTATTTTCCTAACCCTAAGAACTCCGCGCAGCGGAGTTCCACCCGTCCCAGATATCCACGTAGAGGTGTTCCATGCATCTCTATCCTTCTAACCCTAAGTTCTACCTATCTCTATCTCTCTGTCCATAAGAGCGGAAGTTCTCCCAGATATCCATTTATCCCAGCCCTGATCCTATTTGTAATATTATCGTTAAAAATACGCTGCTGAAAAGTATAGTTTCGAGGTGTATTAATAAATTATGCAGAAATAACTTCATGGAGTCCACAGTTAAGCTCAGTTTATTCAAGAAAATACAATATCCTTCATGGTATATTAAAAAAATGTTTTGTGATTTTAAATTACAATATTTTATGACTATTCCTAGTTCAAGTAATTAATTTTTCTTATTACAAAATAAAGTAAATTAAAGTAAATATAGTAATAATTACACAGGATTACAAAGGGCTTACAACTAACGAGAATATCTTATGTTACTACTCCAAAGACTTTGGTGGCCTCCTGAAACTTATTTGCTCTTTAAATTTGTATGTCATATTAAATAGAGTCTATATTTTCCAATGGCATCTAGTGTCTCGAGTACCTTGTGACTAAAGTATTATGTTCACAATTATACATGTTGAACTGATACAATTTGAATTTCTAGAAAAGAAAAGAAGTTTCGGGTGTAATCGTAGAAAGAACATGCAACGTCCTTCCCGAATATCGCCCTTCATTTTTAAAAACCGTGGTGAAACGGTTGAGCTTGCTGTGCTTTCTCAATAATGTTTGCCGTTTCTCCTCCTGCAATTATAAGAACACGCCACGAGTAGTTCTTCTCTTGAAATTGCGATCGCGTTAACTTCGTGCTTTATCGTCATTCAACTATGACCAGCAGCTACGTCCAGATCCTTCATGACAAAATTTTTTAAAACATGATTAAAGTAATGTTAACAATTAAATTATCCCTGCAAGGGAATCCATTGTGAGTGCAAATGAATATCAGAACTTACGACTTTTTACATAATCATGCATTTACTTCATTTCTATAGTGCGTCATCACCAATTTGCCATCCGTAATTCCTACAGTAAAGATGTTGCTTCTAACTGATTCGCTTTCTCAAATTCATAAGGACAAGATGCATGTCATCGAGGGTGTACTTCCACCAGATGGTCCTACTTCTACCAGATGGTCCTTACAAAAATTAAATGTTGATATTAAAATAACTTGTGACAAATGAGAAATTCGAAATTGATTACAATTACTTTAACTTACAGTTTCAGAAGCAAGGTTTTTATTACCTTTCCAGGACTCTGTGATGAAGTATTGCTCCATTCATGCATCCTTGGACTTTCATGATTCCAAAGGAAGTAGTCGTTACAGATACTCTTCCCCTGGCTCATTGGATGACTTCTATAATTTTTCTAGGACTTTTACTACAAATGGAAAATAATCCTCAACAACATAAACAAAGTTTAAGCATAAATTTATAAAGTAGGTCATAACCCACAACTTACAAATTAATTGTCCTATTCGTCCTTGCGCTTCATGAGGGAGCATCCTTACGCGTTTGTAACCCATTCGTTCTTTCAGTGCAATATACGGGCCCTATAAAAGTGAATTTAATGTTGGTGCTCAAATTGCGCACCATTCGCATTTAAGCACCAGCGGAGCCTGTTAGCTAGAGAATTACGCATATTACGTAATTGCTCTGGCGTGATGGAGGCGCATGCGTCGACGATACGGCGGCGCATGTCCTCCTGTGTGGACGGAACCCTCGCATAGACTAAATCCTTCACCCTGCCCCAAAGAAAGAAGTCTAATGGCGTAAGGTCTGGTGATCTCGGTGGCCATCCGATAAAACCACGCAAGCTTATCCATCGGTTTGTATTCTTTCTAGTTCCATTTGCTCTTTGTATCCCTAGACTTCTACTCCTAGCATAATTATCCTCTTAACTAAACAATCAAAGACCATTAACCGTCTCTTAAAGTTATCTTTAAACATTCTCTCCGCTATCCCCCAAACTTCTCTCACTACGACGTTAGATTTCTTTTTCAGATTTCTAATATGTGCGTCTTCTTTTCCGTTCGTTTAGAATATATTTTCCAGATATTTGATTTCTTTCACCTACTGTATTACCTTTCCTTTCTTCATCCGTTCTCTTCTCTTTCTTTTTCCTCCTTTTTGGGAGCACATCATTTATTATTTTTCTGTATTTAGAGTTAGATCCTTCTTCTCAAGGTATTTTTCAAATCTCCTTAACATGTCCTTCATTTCTTCCTCCTCCTTTGGAAACTCTCCTTGTAAACATAATTTTCATGTCGGGTCCGTCGTAACGAGGCTTGTTGTTAACTCGCCTATGGAAGCTGCCGCTGCAGTACGTCAAAGCTGCCCAATTTGCCGTCTAAGGATGATCAGCTGTCTGTTCTTCGATCAATTAATGAAAGCCTAACCAAGCTTGACGTTACGATGGCTAAAGTGGACACGCTCGTGGTGGACGTAGGCAAACTCAACACAAAAATCGATACCCTGACAGACGATAACAACAAATTTAAGACTGAGTTCCTAGAAATCAAACAAACTGTTAACACTATTAAAAAGGATCTAGGCACTGCCGTCGAGGATATTAAGGCTCAAGGGAGTCGTTTGCAGATCGTCGAAGAACGGCTATCCAGTGAGTCTTCTATGGGCCTATCAAAAACGGATAAAGCAATGCTGCTTCACGTAGCCTGTCAAAGTATGGTCACTCAGCTTGTCATTATGGGAATACTTGAGTTTACTAGGGATGGTAAAGAAAACCTCAATGCGTTTGTGCCGAAGCTGGCCTGTGCGTTGGAAGTGGACCTGTCTCCAGCCAATGTCTTTCGTGTGGAGCGGATGGGAAGGCTGAGAAAGAGAACGTCAACCTCCATGGCAAACGATCATGTAGCTTCACGTGCCATTGTCCTGGAGCTGGCCACGAAAGTAAAATGCGACCAACTCATTGCCGCAAAGAAGCGTCACTCGGATCTGAAATCTTCTAACATCGATAATGGATATATAGACAGCAAGATATATATAAATCGCCGCCAGCTTATTGAATTACAGAAGCTGAGGGACAAAGTGCTTAAGAAGTGCCCTTCGCTGAATCCTAGAGCCGTCTGGATCGCGAATGCAGCAGTATATATCAGGAAGGATGCTGATTCCAAGCCGCTTAGGGTTCTTCCAACCACTGACCTATCGCAGTTAACCTTGTGACTTTTTGGTGCACCTACTCCATTGACAATCTTGTCTGTATCATCTGATCCCATGCTCAACATCTGTTGCCTCAAAGCGCAGTCTCTCCCTCCTCACATCGATGAGTTTCGTGAGTTCTTCCGACTCAACCAGTATCATGCCATAGTCGTCACCGAAACCTGGCTTAATGATCGAATTAAGGACGAACAGATCGCTCTCCTAGGCTATTCTGTACTCCGAGTGGATCGCAGAGGACGAGTTGGAGGTGGATTTTCTCTTTTCCTGCGTAGTGGATTATGCGTCCAAATCGTGGCCTCCTCATCATCCCTTCTTCAGTGTGATGGGGTCTCGGAGTTTCTACTTGCCGAAGTTTGGAAACCTGCTCGGCCAAAGGTTCTGGTAGCTGCTGTGTATAGACCTCCAAAAGTGGGCTTCATGAACGTCTTCGAAGAGGAGTTTGCATCTAGGTCATCGCGCTATAAGTTTGCACTCATACTTGGAGATTTCAATGCGGATTTGTTGTCTTCCACCTACGATGCTGATCATCTACGGAGTTTTCTTTCATCTCAAGACCTGCACTTGGTATCGCTCCAGCCGACTCATCACACCATAGAATCTCATACCTGGATTGACATTTGCGCGGTCAGTGATCTTACGTGGCTGACGTCATTTGGACAATCGGCCCAGCTATTTCTTTTAGGGCACGATTTGATATTCGCTTCTTTCAAATATGCCGTTGCCCGCTGTGCGCCCAGGACTTTTCAGTATCGGCCTTGGAATGATGCTGACCAGGCTGCGGCGGCTGAAGTTGTCTCATCGTTCGATCTTTCGGTGTTCGATAATCAGTCGAGTATCGACTGTAAGTTAACCGCGTTCAATTGTCTACTGTCTGACGTGTTGGAACGCGCCGTTCCGTTGAAGGAAGTTACTGTGAGACGTTCACCGGCACCGTGGCTATCTACCGATTTGCGTGTCCTAAAACGTGAAAGAGATGCTTGCTATCGGGCTTCCAAACGGTCTGGCT
This sequence comes from Pachycephus smyrnensis, assembly GCA_030142225.1. NCBI lineage: Eukaryota > Metazoa > Arthropoda > Insecta > Hymenoptera > Cephidae > Pachycephus > Pachycephus smyrnensis. Next base: position 13,139 of record JARQST010002935.1, read on the forward strand.
CTCCTGTGTTGTTTGCGAGATATGTGGATCTTCGTCGTGAGTTCAAAAAGAAACTTGGTGTCGCTAAATCAAGTCATTTTAACAAGATGTTTAACGAGGAAGGGAATACGCGTCGCTTTTGGAAAGAAGTAGGCAACTTAGGGCACACTAGGGCGGTCAACTTCAAGCTTCCTGAGCACGTTTCGCCACAATTACTAAATATTCACTTTGCGTCTGTAACCACTGGAGTATTGCTGCCAGAAGAACTCATGGAATGTATTGACGTTAGCAATCCCAGTAGTGGGTGCGAGAATGTTAATGAATGTGTTTTCTCTTGTGTGGCTGCGGAAAGTGTGGATGATGCGATGGCGAGAGTCGCTACACGAGCGCAAGGCGTTGACGGATTCCCTATACAACCTTTTAAAGTATTTCGGTCGCTCTTAATGCCCATCATTATTAGACTTTTTAATTCCTCCTTGTTGACCCGTGTTTTTCCGTCCTTATGGAAATACTCACTGATATATCCGCTGCCTAAAGTGCGCAACCCGAGGATTAGCTCGGAATTTCGCCCCATTTCTTTACTCTGCGCCATCTCAAAAGTCCTTGAACGGATAGTATTCAACCAGATCACGGTTTTCCTTCAAGCGCACAATTTGCTCTGTCCGCGTTAGACTGGTTTCCGGAAGGGATCGGGGACCCAGACTGCTGTCCTGAGACTTGTGGACGACATTCGTCGCGGGATTGATGACCGTATGGTCACTGTTGCCGTGTTTTTAGATCTCAACAAAGCCTTTGATACTGTTGACCACCTACTCTTATTACAGAAGTTTCAGATCCTAGGATTTTCGTTCGGAGTGCTCAGATGGATACATTCATACCTCCGCGCCCGGATGCAAGCGGTTAAGGGAACGAGCGGCGATCAGTCGGAATGGCTTCACCTACGATCAAGTGTCCCTCAGGGCAGTGTGCTGGGCCTCCTACTCTTCTCAATATTCATAAACGACCTACCATGGTGCTTGGCGCATTGTTCACATCTGCTTTATGCTGATGATGGGGTACTTTACATAAAATGTCTACCATCGGAAATAGAAGAGAATGTCCGCCTACTTAATGCAGACATTCAAAAGATCTCGAAATGGTGCATTGCGAACAAACTGCGATTAAATGAAGCCAAGACTAAAGCAATGATCTTCGATAGCTCGAAATACATCAATAAATTGCATTCTTCTGTATTTCCGATGCTCATGTTAGATGGGAATGTGATAGACCTGGTGCCCTCTTTTAGATACCTTGGTGTTACCCTTGATAGCACCTTATCGTGGACTTTGCACGTATCTCACGTGAGGAAGAGGGCGTCCGGAGCGCTCTATAGGATTCGCATGAACGACGGCAATCTGACCCTAGCTGTTAAGCGCCAACTCGTTATTGCCTTAGTCTTTCCATTTTTCGACTACTGCGCGGCGGCACTTACGAATTTGTCTAGTGATTTGGAACGCTCATTGCTAGTAGCGGTTAATGACTGCGTACGGTTTCTGTTGCGGATTCGACGGGACATAAGCATCTCACACCATAGGCGTAGCTGTGGTTGGCTCCGGCCTTATAATCGTCGTATGCAGTTAATAGGATGCGCTTTTTATAAAGTTCTGTGTTTGGGCCAGCCGGGGCTTTTTGGGAACCAATTGCAGCTTCGACCGAACCTTGCATCGCGCTGTGACCCCTCGCGAATGGATACACTTCATGTTCCTCCTGCTCGCACGGTTATGTATCAGAAGTTTTTCCTGATCAGCGAGATCAACTTCTGGAACTCACTCTCACCGGAAGTCACATCGGCAGCAACACTAGCGGAATTCCGTGTACATTGTTATTTTCACCTAATGGCAGTGGAGGAACGCGAGGCTAACCTAGTCGTCTAGCACCTTGTTAACTTAATCAAGTGATTTGTTTTTTATTCACTCATATTATTATTATTATCATGTTATTTCGTTATCTACCAATAGACTACTCATTGTAAGACTGTGATACCACATTTATGTAAAACCTGTCTATGGCCCTTAGGGAGCTTAGCTCCAGGGACAAATAAATCGATCTTTCTCGCTTTCTCGCTCTCGCTCTCGCTCAAGCTCCCTCGGATCAATAATTTATATCTTAAAATTACTTCTAAAAGTTAAGTGTGTGAACAGTGAGTATGGTGGACAGCTGTATAATGATTCACCGCATGATGTGAGACATAAGACAGTATAGTTGCAACATTTTTTATGTGAGTAATTAATCGAATTATTCGAATCCAAAAAGTAGAAAGGAGAAGACATATTGTAAGAACAGCTGTGTAAGAAGACCAAAGCGCCCTGCGGAATTCGGTTGAAACTGAATGCTATAGATGACCGATAATACAGACAACTACGCTACTGTAGAGAAGACGAACTACACAGCAAATGATAATATTGTGAGGGAGAAGATACGTACGATCGGAATAGTTCGGACACAATGATGTCTAGTAATGCGGTATAACAGTGAGTCCCACGCACGCAGTCATGAACACAATACAATCAGAAAAGACATGAAAATTAAACAGAAATTTAAACAGATTAATTAGAGCAAATAAGAGAGAAACAGGCTGAATCGCCGAGAGTAGAAGAGAGGACGGGCTGTAGCAAAATAGAATAAGTATTAAATATAAACACGAATATTATTAGTATATTGAGAAGATTATAATTATATTAGGTCGTCAAGGATGAAACTTGTAGTTTACAGGTTTACTTTACCTTTCTTTTACAAATTTCATTCTTGACGACCCAATAAATTTACTAGTCTCAATAATAAAAAAAGCAATAAATTGATGAAATGGGAGGCGATAACGGTACTAACTGCAGGCAATGCAAGAAAGATATAATCAAAACGATATATGAGTGTCAGAGATGCACGAAACCTTTTCATAAGAGTTGTGCGGAACTACATAAAGTCTGGAATAGTAATAATGAACTTATTAAATGTAATGGGAAAATTGAAATGAAAGTAAATAAACATAGTGGTAATAATAGTCCAAGGTTAGTAGTGGGAAAACCGAAAGAAGTTGAGAAAAGTAACAAATGGCCTAGGATGGAACAGGATGAGGAGTATGAATATGGCTTACATGAGAAACTAAAAGAGGCTATTGATAAACCAGACCATATGTACAATGAAAGGAAAAAAGAATACTCGAGCATTGCTGAAGACACAAGAAAACAAGTAGCAGAATGTAAAACTGAAATTGTAAATGAAATTAAGAAGGCTATTGCAATACAGATAGGAAAACACGTAGCAGAAGTAAGAGAGGAGATTAATAACATAAAAATTATATTAGAAACAGTAATAAATTCAAAAACATCCGTACAAGATGAAATAGAGAATGAGAACAACAACAGGACCAGAATAAAGAAAACCACTAATGCCGAATGGTATACGCAAAAGGCGAAAAAATCAAAAATAGAAACAGTTGTAGTTATACCAAACGAAGATTAACCTAATGAGAAAACTCTTGATCAAATAAAAAACAAGATAGATATAATGAGTCTGGGAATTGGTCTAAATAGAGTGCGAAACGGTTAAAGAGGAACTATAATGGTTGACTGTGAACAAAGTAGCGATAAAGATAAACTAACAGCAGAACTCAATAAAAAAATTGGCGAACAATACAAGGTTAAGACAACAAGTAAAAAGTTGCCTAAGATTAAAATAGTTGATATAGAAGAGAACTTGAATGAAGTTGAGGAAAATATTTTTATCGAAAATATTGTGAAACAAAACAAATTAGACACCAATAATGAAAATCTGAAAATAAAAGTAATTAAGAAGTTACAGAAAGAGGGACAAGAAGGATTTATGATACTAGAAACAGATCCAAAGACGCATAATATAGTGGTAGAACTAGGAAAATTGCGAATAGTCTGGACAAAATGTAGAGTTTTCGATTACGTTAGTGTGGTACATTGTTATAAATTTTGGGGATATGGTCACTACGCTAAGGAATGTAAGAATGATGTAACATGCAGAAAATGCGCGGGAAATCACGATGAGAAGAACTGTAAAGCAAGAGTCATGAAATGTGTCAACTGTGTGTCGATGGTGGAAGAGTTTAACTTAACAGAAATAAATGTTGATCACGAAGCTACAGATAGAAAGTGTGAATCATACAAAAGACTAGTTAACAAAGTGCAAAAGAATATCATGTATTGTAATACATAGCAACCCGAGCAAAGTGAACTGCGAAATAGAAGACGAGATAAGCGAAGAATGTTACGAAATAAAGATATACTATTGCTGAACACACAGGGCTTCCTAGCACATAAAGATGAAATTGAAAAATTAAAAAATGAAATAAGACCGGCAATATTATGTTTAACAGAAACACATATACATGAAGAAGTTAACGATGTAGAAATTAATATAAAAAACTATAATATCATCAGAACGAATACAACAAATCACAGAACGGGTGCAGTCTTAACTTACATAAAGAAAGAAATTAATTATAGAGTGATGGAAAATGTTGAAGACAATGATAGTGATAATAAACAAATTGTATGGTTTAATATAGCGCAAGTCAACGTTGGGAAGGGTGAAAAAATTATAGTTGGTAATATCTACCACTCGCCAAGTGCAAGCGATGGCAAATTTATTGAAATAATAGTTGAGCAATGTGAGAAACTAGTGGATAAAGGTCATGTAATAATGTTAAGAGACTTCAATATCGATGTGAGTAAGAAAAACCAATATACGGAAAGGCTTAATAGAGAAATGGGCAGTATAGGTATTTTTACGATCGCTCCTCGAAATGTCTTAGATTTTGCTATATTTAAACATCTATTTGAATGGAACGATTTAGAACTATGTAAATTGAAGAAATACCCAGTTTTCCCTGAATATGAATT
>JARQST010002946.1:0-18013 GCA_030142225.1 Pachycephus smyrnensis
GATGAGTTTAGGGTACTACTACTACCACACGAAACCCCATCCCGAACTTCATTTCCCAAAGTGTGCACTCCCCTTGTTAGACTCGCGATATATAGCCTGTTTTAAGTGATCCATATCGCCGTTGTCCTCCAGCAGTCGCACGTAAATATTGCTGGATGCGTAGAAATGACTCACAACTACTCTAGTCCGGCTAACAGCGAGCTTCTCCAACTTCGGAATAGGTATTTTCACCATCGTTCCAGGTTTTCGTCTCAAAAAAGTTCTAAGACTCTCTGTAACTACCGGACATCTTCCAGCGCATCCTGTTTTATACCCATGACGAAAGATGATATTACTGTATCAATTTGACAAAGCTTAATACAAGTTTGAAAAGAAAAAACAGTGAAAACGGTGGCAATAATCACTCGGGAACGAAGATTCGAAGGAGAGATTTAATCGCTCATATTGAAAATAGTAAGTATATTTCAAACATATTTACGATAGGTAAAATAAATAGTCTAAAGCGTAATGTACTAATGAATAACTGGTCTCTATTTGTCAGATGAGACCATAACGGTATCATAGAATCAGAAGTATATAACATGGTCAGCAGTAAAATTGAAAAAGCTAGCGAAATCGAACGGATAATGCGATTTCTACAAGTCGATGATGAGGATGATACCATGAATAACACCGAGAACAACTTATGGAACGATCTGAAGGATATCATCGTTGAAGATACCATATTAACGCATCAGACGGGAGGAGGAGCAGGAGATTCTACCATTTTGCCTGGTTGTAATGTCAAAATCTTAGACCAGACAACGAGGCACTTTCAAAGATTTAGAGTCGACGAATCGTGTATCACGTTTCAAATTCAAGCTCCTGGCAAAGATGTAAATGCAATGAGTTGGTTAAGAGAAGCATTTGCAAATCTTCATAAATACATGATAGAGAACCATGGCCCGTATTCTCGAGTCTGCCCTAAGGATTCTCGCATGCGACTTTCCATTTCAAAAGCATTGGCCGGTCGTATGCGAGATTCATGAAAATGGTTCGAGAATACGGGCCCAGTGCAATCCTTCGGATCTTGTAGGAGTAATGTTTAATTCTCCTGGATATTTCCAAAACCGAGCAGCAGGGCTTTCGTTTCGACCTGCACAAGATTGTAATTTCGAACATCTCTGGTCTTTGGTCGAAAAAGTTGTTCAAAGTGGTAACGATATTGCTATTGGCGAATAGTTCACGATAACAGTTCAAAGAGTTCGAATTATTACTGGTAGGGGTGGAGGTACTGTAGGTTCCTACGAACATTCCGCGCTTAGTAAAAAGTCTATTGCCGTAATTACCAACAATGATAATTTATGTCTTCTCCGAGCACTCGTTGTAGCCTTAGCACATTATAAGCGTGGTGATAGTCGTACAGGTTCGCTACATAATGAATTTCGTAGGTTAGCCCACTCTAGACTAAATAACAAGCCACAACTTGAGGCCGCGCGGAAACTGATGACAGAATCTGGAGTAGAAATGCCTCCCGACAATCGAGGGAGGCATTTCTCGGGGGGGTTAAATGAACTTGCGTGTTTTCAAAAATTCTTTATCCCCAAGGTTCAGGTATAGAACTCTACGAATCTAAAGAAAGGACGGTACGTAAAGTACAGCCTGTGTACGATGGTCGTAGCAAAGTTTTAAAGCATGGTATTGATCTTAATGGTACTTTGCGGTTAACTCATAACGATAATCATTACGATGTAATATTAAATATGATCGGTACTACGGCAATGAAAAATAGATGTGAGGTAACATGCCCGCTATGCCGAACATCACCAGCCTGTAATAATAAGGTATCAGGTACTAAATGTTTTAAATATCGCCGTACGTTTCACGGTAATGATTGTCTCACTAACCATTTCAAACGGAACTCGTACACTAAGTCAAAATCTATAGGCGACACAACAGAAAATTGTGAGTATTGCGGAATATCGATCACGACTAAGAAAAAACTTAAATATAAATGTTATGAGCATTTTTGCCATACATATCGTATTAATAGACCATTGAGACACTGGTGTTACATATCACCTCTAAAGAAAAACACTCGATTAATCAAACAAAAAGAAAAGGACTCTCTAAAAGAAAACCTCTTCGTATTTTACGATTTAGAAACGATGCAAGTTCGTAAGGAGGTAGGAAACCCGGATGTTAAAGTTCACGATCTTAATCTCTGTGTAGTTCAAAAAATGTGTGCACAATGATATGTCCTATATAATATGTCCTATTTCTATAATCATTGCAGTATTCGCCAATTCGTTTTCAATCGCGAGCCCTTAAAGCAGTTCATAGATCTCGTTATAGACATGAAAGATTTCAAACAAGTCTCGAAGGTTCGACGCCAAATTTGTGTTGAAGTATATTGTAGAGACACTAAAAATAACCCCACAGGTTATACTGAATGGCACTAATATCCTCGAGATTTCTTTTGAAAAAGTTAGATTTTTAGATTCCTTATGTTACCTAAATATGCCACTATCCGGATTTTCCAAAACTTTCAATCTTCCGAGTTCGTTAGTTAAAGGATATTTTCCTCATCTATTTACTAGACCGGAGAATTAGAAGTATATCGGACCTCTACCAGATGCTAAATTTAATTCCCCTGACACAATGAATACCTCAGCTCGTGCGACATTTTTTGCATAGTACGATGAACTTGTTAAATCCGAATACGTTTTTGATTTTGCTGTTGAGATTAAATAATATTGTATAGCGGATGTAGATTGAGATCGATATACTTTTCTTGTCACACTAGACAGTCCTGAAAAGATATCCACCTGGCGCGGCCTGGGTCATTGGCTGCCAGGGCTCTAGAGTAATAAATTTTATGATATGTTGAGCGCCAGTTAGTTTTAGGAACTAACAAACCTTTTCATAATAACCATAGGCTAACCGAGCCATGAGACGATCGCAAGGTGGGTGATTGGACGACCCAAGGAAAAGAAATTGCAAAGCCAAAGACACAGTATTCGAAAAGAGAATATAGATTTATTAATTGGACTTACTTGCAAAAATGTCGACAATCGTCGATTATAATATTCAATCCTTCAATAATCAATTCCAGTCAATTCAGTATTTCAGTAATCCAATGTATCCAATATTTCCAATTATTCAGTTCAATAATTCCAATGGTCAAATTTCACCATGTTCCAGTTTCAATAGTTTCAATTTCACAATATTCCAGTTTCAATAGTTTCAATTTCATAAGAATCAAATTTATGAGATAGACAAATTACGAAGGGCGAGACTCCTCGAGGGCTGACTTCCTCGTTATCCAACTGACGAAATAGAAGTGAAGTTAACGTTAGGCAGTGCCTACTTTACCGGCTCACTTGTTGCTTGACCACGTGGTCCATCCAGCCGCGCTCGGGCTGGCAAAATCAATATTCCGGCGCATGCGCGTTCAGCCCTCCAGTGTCTTTGTCAAACTACCGGGCCAACCATAGGTTGTCTCTTTGTCGCTCTCACGCGATACATTATATGAGTAGACAATAGACCCACTAGTTCGACAATTATTATTGACATATAATAAATTATATTGCAGGTAATATAACTAATTCTGCACTACCATAAATAACACAAATGACATAAACTCTATTTCGACAATTATACCTTACTCGTAAGTTCGTCTCTACGAGCGCTCGAGGAGTTTCAGGCGAGCGGTGACGTCGAGGGGAAGGATAAAATTATTTTCCTGTCACAAGATCTTTTGAGGCAGGAGTGCTTATCTTTTCGCAGGATGTTTATGGAAATCACTGAAATTTGTCCGTTTCAGAAAGCTGTAACGATAGCATCGGCATAATCCCGAAGAGGGGGTACAGAGGATTTAATAATCAATCGTTCATAGCATTAAAATAGTTCACATGGTTTGAGCATGAACGAGGATATCGTATAACACGCGGGTCATGGTCTTGAAAAAGTATTACCAGGCGATCTGAAGGTGGATGGATATTACGAAACAGACCATAGGAAAATGTTATTTGAATTCCATGATTGTTGGTTTCACGGGTGTCCAAAGTGCTATCCTACCGATCGGGATAAAGCAAACGCAGTGAACGATGTTTGGTTAACTCTGAATGAGCGTTATGAGCGAACAATGCTATAGTCATCACACATTACAGCTCTAGGTTATCATTTAGAAGAAATCTGGGAGCAGGAATTCTGGCAGCTACGCGCCACGGATAATAAATGTAAAGACTTTGTCGAACACACACCACCAGAGAATCGTTTTGTTCCACGATATGCATTCTATGGGGATCGCACGGGTAATACTCGAACGTACTATTATGGCCGGCGTCAACACTTGCCGGCCCTAAAGAGAAGAAGGGAGGGGTTAGCCCCTCCAACAACCTACACGTCTAACCTCAGGGGATTGCCACTGATTAACCCCAACCCTTTGAGGAAGGAAGAAAAGAAAAGAAGAAGGGAAGAAAGGCCCTAAGGGTGGACTCAATGCATTACACCAGAAGCCGTCCTGTTAAACCCAAGAGTCAAAGGGCCAACCAGGAAATTAAGAAAAGAAATCCGCGCAAAACCAGTGAAACGACAAGCCAAAGTCCCCAGAGGAACCGCCCACTCATCCACACGAAGGGCAAAAGGGACGGAAGGACCAAGGGTCTCATGCCCTTTGGGACGAACAGGCACACCAAACGCATTGGAAGCGAGTCATCTCGGATATCCTGGAAAAGCCCTAAGCCGGAAAACCACCATAAAATGTTCGGGCGTGTCACTAAGGACCTAGAAGGGAAGACTCTAGCACAGGGCCCAAGGAGGCTCCACGGACATGCCCACTGGCGAATGCAATAGAGGGAGGACCGCTAGAGGAAGGGAGCTGGGCATTCCATGGTCAAACCAGGAAGGGGAAACATAATACGTTAAAACACACACCAAAAACCATGAACTGTGATACAAGTTAGAATTATGTAAAACAATTATTTATTAAATATTAGCAGTGTTACGTCCGCGTGAGAAATCAGGCTCCATATCCGCGGTCGATAACTAAATATCAAAAGGCCAAACAGTGGGGATCTGGTTTCTATCACATAGCGGCCCTTGGAAGCGGCTATCTCGTATATGGGTCCCAGGTTTAGGGAAAGCGAGATGAACCTTTCAAGGGGATACATGTATAAAAAATTATACTTAGGCAATAGCCCTGACCGTTAGCGATTTCACTCAAGTGCACATGTGCATCCACAGCGAACATTCCTGATTTTACGACTTTTCGCCGAAACCCTTACCAGTCTCCTAATCCAACCCCATAGCCATCTTAGTCCACCAATCCCGTTAAGTAAATCCTTCACCCCCTATATAAAACATCCCCGCCGAAAACTTTAAACCAATGACCCGTCTTCCTTAGCTTATTATACATAATTTTCCTTGAAATCCTAAACATTGACCAATAGCAACCATCTTCCCCAACATACCCCAGAAATCCACCCCCGCAAGCTAACGTACGATAATTCCACCCTACACTTGCAACCGTTCCCAAAAATGAATGCCTAAAGATCGTTCCTATAACGATTGGAAACGTAATTTTAAAAATATGAATGTCGTTCCATAAAAAGTACAAGCAAAAATACTTGGTACAATTAAAGTTAGCGTTTGGTAAAAGAGTAATATTAAATAGATAAACGGGCTAGGTTTGGCCGTCATGAAGACAAAAATTTAATTAAAAGATGGTCTCCATAAAAATTGTTTATTTGAAAAGCAAAATCAATGAAAATTATCAGAAAAGCATTTAAATAAGCAATGTGATCAGTTAAAGTTCAATTAGGATTAACTAGTTTCATATAAGCAAAGAAGTATGGCGCACTTGACTTTGAGGCACGAAAAGGTCAAGTAAACCATAGATTTGGTCCAGTATTAGGATTAAAATAGTAGTAATATGTTAAGGCTGATTAATATGATTAATATAAGGATATTAAGTGATAAGATTAAGGATACAGCAGAAATTTGGTTTGGAGCAAGGTAATCCGGAAGTAACCCGGAAGTAACCATACAAATTAGATATTTTAAATCTGATTGAAGAATTATCTAGCAGAATTTCCTAGTTTTGCCAAAAAACAAGGAAAATTTGATAAATGAAAGAGCTTAGATAAAGCATTAAGCAAAAATATGGATACCGCAGGCAAATCAAAGGCGGCATCTAAAACACTAAAGATAGTTAAGAAAGAATGACTCTGATGGGGTCGGAAGCTAATTTGAACATGAGTTTCTTTGTTTAGATCATTGATTAAAATGCAGGATTAAAAATAGTATGGTTGTCCTAAAAATAGAAGAAAAATTGCGTCATATGATGTAATTTGCAACCTATATATAAAATAAGCTAAAAGTGAAAGACTTGAGTTAAACGTTAAAGAATTTCAAGAAATTTTACAATAAATTAAAAATTAGAGAACATATATGGTAAAAACCGTTACTGACCGTTATTGCGCAATATGATGCAATATTTAATATATATTGGAAATTGGTAAAAAACATAAACTAGATTATAAACGTCAAAAACATATCAAAATTAATTGTTTAAAGTTGAAATTTTAATAGAAAGATAGTCAATAAAGTTAAGACGCAAAAAGCCATACAAATATTTTAACAAAAGAACAATGATCATAGGAATGCTCATTAAGAGGTCGTAGAAGGATAATAACAAAGATTCTTTCAGTCAGATTTAGAATGGATACTCTAGACATAAAAAGTATGGTCTGTGCTAAAAATAGAATGACCGTTATTGCGTCATATGACGTAATACTTAACAGGCAGTTTAACATGGTAGAAAGTGCATAATTGAAGCTAAATGTTAGAAAGGTGCAAGAAATATTACGTTAAAATCAAGAACAGTTAAGATATATGGAATTTCGAGAACAAAGAAAGTGTGACGTCACAGACTATACTAGTTGTTAAAAGGAACAGGCAATAGGAAGAAAACCCGGCCTATGTTAGATAAAAGAGGAAGTTCATAAGAGTAGAGTAGAGCGGAATAACATAACATTTATTGTTAACAAAATTTATGGTATAAGCACGAACTTAAGAGAAAAACTGTATCCTTATAATAGTAGTCAATAGCGCATATTACAAGTTAAGACATATATATAAAGAAAAGGCTGACGAAATATTTGTCAAACAATTAGTATAAAAAAGTTATGGTCAATTTATTAAATATTGTAATAATCGTATTATAATATAGCGCATAATGCAAGGTATAGACGGATTATAGATAGAAATATCAAAAATTATGCAATAAGTTTAATATCATAGAAAATCTATGGTCCGTGTAAGGGGTAATGGTGAGGGCACGGTAGGAGTACTGCCAAACCGTATAAATTCAGGAGCGCTCAACGCTCTGGAGCTCATTCGAAGATCGGCCGTAACGCGGTACACTTGGTGTGCTCAACCTAGAAGGGTGTAATAAAAGTTTTTTTTTATTATTAATAAATACGTGATTAAGTGAAGTGGTGAATCCATGTATCCCATCTTCCTGAATACATCACCAATCGTGGTCCAGTGTGTCTATTGTGCTGCTGGATACCTAAAATTGCAATTCTTCGATTAATTTATAAAATTTTGAATTAATCTTTACTTGCCTGAATCCTGGGAAGAGTTATTATCACTGTGGTCCTGGAAGAAGAAATTAGTTATCGAGTAATTAAACTAGTGGATACTTACCTGGATCCTGAAGTAGCTGCCACCGAAGGGAAAACCTGAAAAGAAAAATCATAATTAATACATCCGTGATTAATTAAAATTACTTACCATAAATTTCGGAAACCGTATGAGAAAGGTTACCCATTCATCAATCCTTGCTTGTTGAGAAGGGTTAAACAAGCTGGCGACCGACACGAACCGCCGATTATCTATATTTGTGGTGAAGGGGCACACGGCCGGACCTTTTAACTTCACGACAACGGAAATCGGTTACACACTTACTCTCATTCTCCGCCGATCCATCCGCCAGCCTAGTTCTTCAGTTTTGTCTTAATTCTCCGCTTGTTCATCAGTTATAGTAGTTGCTCAGTTTTGTTTTGTTTTAGTACTCTGTTTATAATAAATCGTGTTCATTTTGCTTATTCAAATTCGCTTTCATATTTTGCTATTTTCTCTTTTTTCTATCATCGGCATCCTCATCATCGTTATCAGCGATCAAAGGTAAGCAAATTATTATTTCTTTGGTGGTGGAGCAATTTACTTTTCTTGGTGACGGAACCCTCTCACATTTCTAATTATGTGTCCTGGTGGCGGTATCCATTTGCTTAGCATAGTTTAAATCATCTTCATATCATATATACCATATTCATTCTTCCCGCAGTACTTAGCATAGCCCGATCCCGAGTAAAGTGCGCAAGCATTGGCTCAAAACAGGGCAACTTAACAGTGTATTACGGTTTGGTAAAGGCACCAGACTAGGTAAATTGGCCTTCATTCTGGTTCGGACGTAACAGCAGTAACAAGTATTACTTGGCGGGTCCGTGCATTACTTCATATAAATTTGTGTTCATTATGCCAGTCGTCAAATTCAAAACCTATGTACTTGGCATTATAATATGATTTCAATATTTTTTGTATGTTGAACAATAATGTAAGATTTCACATCAATCCTGTACTTGGCGAAGTTTTTTACACCACAGTGTTTTGTGGGGCGATATCACAAGTTTTTGTCCTTCAACAGGTTATGTTAAAGAAACTCTAAACACACGAAATCGTTACAGATATTGAATGTAAATACATTGTGACTTCGGTCATCAGAAAAATATATTGCGTTGCTGGAAGTGATGAAAAGCATTTGAATTTAATATATAAGCCCATTTTCCTTAGAAGTGCATAAAGATATATCCGAATTTGAAACGAAAGTGTAGTCTTCAATGCAAAGTGCAATTCATCTGAATGGACTACATAATCAATCCATAATTACATAAAGTGAAGAAACAATTAAGCAATATAAAGAAATTTACGTATGCAATATAACAATAAATGCATGTAAGATTGCACTTCAAAATGCCATCCAGCCATGTCATTTCAAATAGTGAAGACGACGACAACAACGACGACGACGACGACGGAACTGAAATAAAATGGTCTCGCTCGCCCTCTCAATATGCCCTAATCTTGTACACCAATCTCTTTGACTTTGGTGGCAATCAGTTCAGAACCCTCGATTCCTATAATGAATGTATCAATAACTTTTTCTCATACATACCAGTACATAAGATACTTGATTCCAAACACAGGTACAAGAGTTGATTCGGGTAAAGAGACTCGGCGGGCCGTGCCCTGTACAGCCGGTTGCCTGTACTTGGCGCGAGACTCGCCCGAGTCTCTTGATTTTGGACCTCGTCGACATTGGGCCCGTCCTCTGGTGGATCCAGGATGGCCCTTGGCAAGGGAAGAGCTGATGAACCTAGAACAGGTCTGCCTAATGGACGATCCTCTTCGGCCATGGTCTTCTTTGTTTTGGCGGGCGTCCCTTTGTTACGCGATGATCATGTCGGGGTCACCAATTTGTAGGTAAATGTGGGGGATATAAGTCCTAACTCATGGTACAACCTATGTATAAATAAATGAACGCGTTTTAAAGCACAAAGGAACACAAAATAGAATATTTTATTGACTTGTAGTAACACAGCAGTACATATGGCGTAGTTTAAACGAGTCCGCTACTCCGAGACTAGCTAACGACTAACTATCTAGTAAACGTTGTTTTTAGAACTCCTACGCCTTGCCGTAGCGTTTGAAAGGTTTATCGCCACCGCCCTGATTGGCTGTTGTCCGAGCCGGTTGTGGTTAGGTGTTCCGTTATCTCTTGCGGAACCGAAGGCGATGGGTTCTCTACAAATCTAAATAACCCGCAGCTAACTTCAAGAGGGAGTCGTATTCTGCAGTTTAGCCGGAAATACTAAAAATAATCATAAAAGGCCGATTATATTTTGAGATTGTTCCAGCCACATGCAAAGTGAAAATAAAATCCCGATATCGACAAAATGAAGAGTGAAATTATGCAAGTTACTAAGGGTGCGTTCCGATAATCACTCAAAGCGCTGCGAGTATCGTTGTGTCCCTGTTCACTCACATGCAATGGAATGAGACACAACCATGCCCGCAGCGCTTTAAGCGAATATCGGAACGCACTCTAAGCTACAAAATATAGAGAATTGGAATATTTGGAAGTTCCAAGTGCGTGTAATTTTAAAAGCAAACGGTGCCTGGAATGTTGTTTAGGGAATTAATGTTCCTCCAAAGAAACCAGAGACGGATGCGAATGAACAACAACAAAAAAATATGCAAAGAAACTTGAAATCTGGAGAAAGGAAGATAGCATAACACAAAAGGTAATACTTACAACGATTTCTGAGCAACCCATGATACACATTGCATATGTTTCCACCGTACAGGGTTGAAATAGAGTTAACCAATCAAAAACTAGGTTTGAGCGGAATAAACTAACTTGATTGGTTAACTCTATTTCAACCTTGCACGGTGGAAACATAGCCATTATCAATTCAGAGACGGCTAAAAACATGTGGGAAAAACTGATTAGTGTCTATGAACTGTGACGTATGACGTACATCCGCGTAGCCTACAAATAATCCGTGGCTGCTCCGAACGTGCTGAAATCCGAAAACGAGAAAGAATCCAAATGTTGGGCGCCAGGTGTGGCTTCCTCGCACCAACGTTCCGCACCACGGCCGATTTCCCAAACTTCCCGGCGGCTCAGCCTCAGCGCACTGAAAATGGCAGAGGGGAACATAGGGGCGAGAAGAGGCGATGTTTTAACTTTCGACAAGCATTAATAGAATCAAAATCATCTGTCTAATGTACTGTATGTACCCAAGCTCAAATATAACCTTTTCTCATCTGGTGTTATCGTCTACAATTCTATGACAGTGAATCAAAAACTGATCACATAGGAGAGTTAATTCATGCTGATGTATGTGGACCAATACAAATCGAAACCATGCGAGGAGTAAGATACTTTCTACTATTTAAAGATGATTTTTCGCATTTTCGCACTGTGTACTTTATGGCAACAAAATCAAATGTGCATGATTGCATTGAAGATTACATAAGGAAATATGATAAACGTTGCCCTAGAGGAATTAATACGCTGAGAACAGACAATGGTCTAGAGTTCACCAACCATCAAGTCACAAACTTGTTAAAAAGGTTTGGAATACAGCATCAAAAGTGCAAATATTAAGAGATGTTATTTTCTCTGAAAAAATGAAAACCAAAAATGATACAGAAAAGGGAGAGAAAGAAGTGCTAATATACTTACCCGAAGAGAACGAAAAAGAAGTTGAATCAGAAAACGAAAACTTACCAGGAGAAAGCTAAGAAGGAGTTGAACCTGAAAATAATCAAGAGGAAGACTTAATTAAAGAAAACTTAGAAGATAATGAACCTAGAAATAGTACAAATGAAAACGTACCTGATGGAAATTGTACTGCAGATACTAAAATATTAACAAAAAGGTCCTTATTGCGACCTCCAATACGCTATGATAACTATGTTAATATAGAAGAACTCTTTATCGCAGAAAGTCATGAACCAATGACATTTTATGAGGCTACAAACGGTAGTGATCAGCAATGTGGAAGAAAGCTATGCAAGAGGAAATGGATTCACTCAAACAAAACCAAGTATGGATGCTAGTTGAGTTACCTAAGAACCAGACGTTGATGGATAATCCATGGATATTCAAGATTAAAACTGATGCAGATGGAAATGTGCAAAGATACAAAGCCAGACTTGTGGCAAAAGGATTCAAGCAGAAAGAAGGAATAGATTATAAAGAAACATTTAGTCCGGTAGTGCGATTTGATTCAATTAGTCATTTTGACATTAGCAGCAAGAGAAAATCTATTTTTCAAACAGTTTGATGTCAAAACAGCTTTTCTAAACGGAAACATTGAAGAGACTATTTACATGCGACAACCAAAAGGTTTTTCAGACGAAACCATACGAGTCTGTAAACTGCTGCGAAGCATCAATGGATTAAAGCAATCTCCAGATGCTGGAACCAAGAATTCAAAGAATTTCTCGAAAAACATAATTTACAAGCTACAAATGCTGATCCATGTGTGTTCGCTAGTAGTAAGAAGAAAGGACGAAGATTGATTTTAGCTATCTATATTGATGATGGATTAATAGTAGCTGACAGTCGAGAAACAGTAAATGATTTACTTCAAGAATTGGAGCAAGAGTTTGAAATTATTCATGGTAAAGTTGATATGTTTCTTGGATTACAAATTGACCAAAAAGAAGATGGATCGATTTTCTTACACCAGACTGCATATACACGGAAAATAATAAACAGATTCAGAATTGAAAAAGCAAACCCAGTAACTATTCCTGCAGACCCTTATCATGAAATATGTTCTTATATACACGGTCTGTCCCAAAAGTTTCCGAATTTTTATTGAAACTTACTCTGTAATGTAATAATCGTAAATATTTATTTATTATTATTCGAAACACATCCCATCCAAAGAAATACAGTCTTTACAATGATCATAAAGTTCTTAAAAACACCGCAGTTAGTCCTCCTTCGAGATGGTCGCATAGTCTCGGTCGAAGCCTTATGGATGTCCGAAATCGTATTGAACCACTTTCTCTTCAGCTTCATTTTCAATTTAAGGAACAGAAAACATTCACACGGTGCCAAATCTGGTGAATACGGAGAGTGAACAAGGACTTGGACCGATTTTCATGCGAGAAAATTGCGCAAGGCAGCTGGTCGCTTCTCCACGACAATGCTCCGGCTCACAGGTGCATCGCTTTGCGCAATTTTCTCGCGTCAAAATCAGTCCAAGTCCTTGATCGCTCTCCGTCTTCACCACGTTTGGCACCGTGCGAATGTTTTCTATTCCTTAAATTGAAAATGAAGCTGAAAAAATGCGGTTTAATACGATTTCGGAACATTCAAAAGGCTTCGACCGAGGCTATTGCGACCATCTCGAAGGAGGACTAACTCCGGTGTTTTCAAGAGCTTTATGATCGTTGTAAAGACTGTATTTCTTTGGAAGGGATATGTTTCGAATAATAATAAATAAATATTTATGATTATTACATTACAGAGTAAGTTTCAATAAAAGTTTGGAAATTTTTGGGACAGACCGTGTACAAACGGGAAACCAATCCGAGGAAACCAGAGCACCTTACAAAGAAGCTATCGGTAGCCTATTGTATTTATCAACGGGGACAAGGCATCGTATTTGCAGCAAATAAAGCAAGTCGCTGCATGGAACATCCTACGAAAATCCAGTGGAATGCAGTAAAAAGAATAATCAAGTATCTTATAGGAAATTTGAATTATGGATTGAAATTTGAGAGAAAACAAAACACTGACTTGAAAGCTTATAGCGATGCAGACTATGCTGGAGAATTGGAGACTCGTCGATCAACCACAGGATACTTACTTAAATGGGGAACAACAAGTGTAGTCTCTTGGAGCTCACAAAGGCAGTCTATAACAGCTCTTTCAACTACTGACGCAGAATATATGGCTGCATGTCAAACAGTAAAGAAATAGTATGGATCAGAAAACTAATTGGAGAATTTATTGACACACAACGAGTAAAAACTACATTATATGTAGACAATCAAAGCGCGATACAGCTTATTAAAAATCCAGTCTTTCACAAAAAGACAAAGCACATAGAAGTTCGCTTTCATTATGTGCTAAAAAAATACGAAGAAAAGATTTTTCAACTACAGTACATTAGCTCGAAAGATCTGTTTGCAGACATATTAACAAAGCCACTTACACAGCAACTGTTTAAGCAATATCGAAATGGAATATGTAAAACCTGTTAAGAGAGTAATTATAAGTAATTCATAATTATGTAAACAGAAGGAGTGTTGGATATGGTTTACAATAATTATAATTTGGTATCGTTGTTTTTGTGAAGTAGAGGGAGCCACTGACAAAGTTAGGGTCAATGTTTTTAGGTTTTTTTTTGTAGTAACTATGACTTCCTCTCTCCCTCTGTGCAACAGCGTATAATAAAAGAACGTGTGTGATCCCAAAAATTATATCGTCGTTTACTTTGTGCTATCCACACTGTATCAAGCAAATGGTGAATAATTACAACAAATAGTAAACAGAATTTTCCGAAATTGTATAGAGAATAATCTATTATCTATTTTTAACTGCAGGAAAGAAACCTGTAACTGAAAACGGGCACTTCATCGTCAAAATGTCCGGATAAACATGAAGACAAGAGGACAATGGCGCTTATGGATTATTTAAATCAGCAAGTGAACCATCATAGGTCAAGGAGAAGTCTTGGACTACTGTTGCTAAGGAAAACGTGACGTCACCATGCAAAGTGTCAAGAGTCAAGAAGCGCGGAAACTAAATATGTATAAACATAGCTAAATTTGAAATGATAGCAAATAAGTTATTTAAGTGAAAGTAATTATGGAACTTATGGAACTAAGAATGGAACGCAATTTTCTATGTGTAAGTGTGTCATACGTACGAGAGTTCGAAGCGAGGAAACTTCGCACCCAAAAATCTCTTTACACAAAGCACTGTCAATAAATTGATGACACAAAATTGAAGCCTTCCGATAATATAATTTTCCCTGCGGAGTCCAATTTTTGAATTATTACTTAGAAAATATTGTAATGGATTATTAGGTCGATTCCTACGCGAATCCCTTCCTCGTCATAATCCGATGACCCCGACGTAATCCTAATTTCGTTGGGCGCCAGGTGCCTCTCGGCACCAGCTCGATCCTCCGAGCCTTTTTACCGTCACCGGGAGTCCTCTCGACCGGAGGTTCCCGCTAGCTCCTATCCCTGAAAGGTAGTGGGGAACATGGGGGCGGGAGAGGAGAAGCCGGTGCGATCTCTAATAAATGAGCGACACAGTGGCTATCTTATATAAAAATTCCCATATATTACGAATGCGGTGAACGAGTACAGTCTAATAAGGGCTTTGCGAACGCGACTCTATACAATTCAAAGTTCAAACCCCCGTCGCGGCCGCGGAGGTCATCATGTCAGTTGGAGTTCTTCCTGGGCATCTCACCCCGCGAGCTAACGTGCCCTATCGAGTACATCTGCGGATCCACCAGCTATCCTCTAGCGATCCAGATTTATCCGCCCTCGACGGTACTCACCGGTCGACGACGGCTGTATTGCATCTTTACCTGGGGCCAGCCTTCCCCAATCGTCCTTCTCTCGACGATGACCCTAATCCAAGGTTCGGGTGGCGGGGCACTCACTGCATCCTTCTCGCACTTGTCCACTGACCCTCGGTCCCGAGAAAAGGATCCCCATACCGTTTTCCGCGGACCGTTTTTCCAAAAACTCTCGCCGCGTAATCTTGAAATGCGCGAAGTTACCGCACTCACTCGCACACGTGCTTGTCCCGAACTCTCTCTTTTCTACACTCCCTTTTTGCCGGAGCGGGCAGGAAGCTCCCGAGGGCTTCCGATCTTTTCCGAAGACCTCGTATCTCCACTCGGGCTTGACGTTCCTCGTCTCGTTCCCTTCCCGCACTCCGTTTTGCAGGGCCCACCATCCCGGTGCTCGTCACCTCGACCGTTTTCGCCGGACGGAGCCGAGGGCTCCCGAATCTTCCCGATTCCGGAGAGCCTCACAGGGACGGCCACGCTCCTCTTGGCGCTCGGCCCCCCTCGCCTGGCTCTTGGTGCCCGCTTCCTTACGTCAATTCCTTTTTGGAACGGGTCGTCCGACAGATGCCACGTTACAATATATAAAAGATACCTGAATATCGGCAGTGACAGCCTACGAATCTGTCATGGCGTCACGACAATACCTTTGCCATTCGCTATCCAAAACTCATGTTGCGTCCGGAATCCTTAAATTTCACAATATGCACGGTCGCTAGGCCGTCCGCCCTACACGTGCAGGAATGCGCTGCATCAGGATGGGGCAACCGAGCTAGCGACCGACGGCTATGTAGAAACTTATGCTGAATCGCGATAATTTCGGGAATTGCAGCGAATCGGCTGCAACCCGAAAAAGACAGTCTATAAAGAATCTCCGAACGGAGCGGGTGGTCTCGTCGTGTAGACTCAACCTAAGTACTAGTCCCGTAAGGGCTCAACTGTATCATTTTTCTTGTCACGACTTCGTTCGTCATTTTCAATAAACCTTCATTTGTTTTGCTAACTACGCGAGTTCCAACTCTTTAATCTGGCAGCGATCCCAAAAATCCTTTACAATCGTCCCCTCGACCCCGTACCTCTTGGCTTACGCGTCGACAGGCACAACACTCATCACACTGTTGCACAGCAACACCGATAAAAATCGAAAAAAGGGGCATGCAGGGAAAGTTTTACATATCTCAACTTTACACCACAGCACTAGGAATTGCCGCCGTATAGCAAATTTCGAGATTTTTGGGTGCGAACATGCGGAGTCGTCAACGCGCCGATTTGCCCTGCCTAAAACTTCAGCCTCTCGCCACACCGAGCGCTAGTAGTAGCACGGCTAGTCCCAACGTGCGCCAGTGGTGCTTATTTTGAATACTGTTTTTATTTCAACGTAGTGTTACGTCCGAACTAGAATGAAGGCCAATTTACCTAGTCTGGTGCCTTTACCGAACCGTAATACACTATTAATTTGCCCTGTTTTGAGTCAATGCTTGCGTACTTTACTCGGGATCGGGCTATGCTAGAAACTGCGGGAAGAATGAATATGGAGTATATGATATGAAGATGATATGAACTTTGCTAAACAAATAGATACCGCCACCAGGAGAAATAATTAGAAATATAAAGGAATTCCGTCACCGAGAAAGTAAATTGTTCACCACCAAAGAAATAGTAACTTGGATTGGCTTACCCTTGTCGATTGATGAAGACGTGTGGTACCCTCAGTGGTTAATATAATTAAAATGCAATGAAAATGAAATAATGACACTAAATAATATGACTGAATTGAAACACAGATTCATTAATGAAATAAGTAAAGATTTAAGAAAACAAAATGAAAAATTAAGTTCTAGATGCAAAATATAAAAGGAAGAAGCATACTGCCAGGATAACTGCTGAACGGAAAATGAAAGTGAGTGTAGGGTGGAATTATTGTACGTTAGCTTGTGGGGGTGGATTTCTGGGGTATATAGGAAGATGGTTACTATTGGTCAATGTTTAGGATTTCTAGGAAAATTATGTATGACGAGCTAAGGAAGACGGGTCAATGGTTTAGAGTTTTTGGGGGGGATGTTTTTTATAGGGGGTGAAGGATTTACTTAACGGGATTGGTGGACTAAGATGGCTATGAGGTTGGGTTAGGAAACTGGTAAGGGCTTCGGCGAAAAGTCGTAAAATTAGGAATGTCCGCTATGGATGCACATGTGCACTTTAGTGAAATCGCTAACGGTCAGGTCTATTGCCTTAGTACAATTTTTTATACATGTAACCACTTGAAAGGTTCATCTCACTTTCCCTAAACCTGTGATAGAAACCAGATCCCACTGATTGGCCTTTTTGATATTCAGTTATCGACCGCGGATATGGAACCTGATTTCTCACGCGGACATAACAGTAGCAATCTGTTGAGCATCACTAAGGCGTGACGTTATACAAATTTGCAAAAGTATAGTCACGTATTTCCACGACTTGCCACAACGCGGGGCAGTACCGTCAACTTGAAGTTCGTCGAGCCGTTCCATGCCCCCTTAAGTCAAGTTAAGCGGGAATCGTACTGCTTTTTCTACGTGTGAGTGAATAACACGGACGAGGGTTCGAAGCGAGGAATCTTCGCACCAAAAATTCTCAACACTGAAAACACTGTCACTCATTTATACGGCTTCACCGCAGCCGGTAAGCACAGCACCGGTAAAATTTCGGTCCCTGCGGAGCCCGATTTTTTATTCAATGTTTGATAAATTAAAAATATTGTAATAAATATAGATATTGACAGGCTGGCGGAGATGTCATGGCTGCCGTCGTCGCCTTTGCTTGGTCCGAAGTAGCACTTGTCACATTATCACATGCAATTGGTATTAAAA
>JARQST010002994.1:1891-17804 GCA_030142225.1 Pachycephus smyrnensis
CCCCCCCCCCCCCCCCCCCCCCCCCCCCCACCAGGTGTGGGGATGAGGCCCAAAAGCCAGCGGCAGAAATTTTTTCGTTTCAAATTTCGAGCGTCGAATCACATCGAGATGGAAACATTGGTGTTCCGGTAGCGAGCGAGAATTTTTTGAGACTAGGATTTTCAAAAGCGATGGATGAGATTGTGTTTCGGAATGTAGAAACTGCAGGTGGTTTAAGATTTTAGGCAAAAGATTTTATGACCTAGGCGGTGCATCGTCCTTTAGCAAAGACAGCGATTTTATTATTTCCATTGTGAGGAAAATCGAAAGATAAACCCATATCGTGACGAAAAACGGTTCCATCCCGTCGATGAGGCATTTTTTTTTTGTATAACGAAAATTTTCTGAAACGAAGGAAAAGAACTGCGGCGGGTGGCTAGGATTTCTGGAGCCTTCACACTTCCGCCAGATGATCTGGCGCTCCTACCAGGCCACGTGTTTGGTAGACAAAGAGCTGTAGACCCACAATCGTAAGGGTAGCTACCTAGGTGAGATTTAGGATTGACGTTGACATATAGGCCATAAAAATAAATTAGGTTTGTAAACGATTTGTAAAAATTGTCTATAGAGTGAACGAAGATAAACTTTCATCATGAGGAGAACCGCAAGATGCAATAAACATGGTTTATACGATGTCGTTAAAACCTATTGGAAAATAATGCGTGACGTGCGTATGCGAAGAATGGAACAGAAGCTGTTACGTCCCGAGCAACGCGAGAGATGCGGTAGCTGCGTAACAAGTTGAATTCCAGCGCAGAAGGCACCGGGTTTATCTTTATTTTTCGTGGGGTTCCCGTTACCGTCCCGTACGGGCCCGGACTTTCGAATAGGATTTGGGTTAGGGTTTATAACAAAAGACCAATGGTTGAGGTGTAAAACAAGAAATATATATTGTAACGGATTTTTATCTCGATCCCTGCGCGAATCCCTTCCCGTCACAATCCGATGGCCCCGACGTAATCCTAAATTCGTTGGGCGCCAGGTGCCTCGCGACACCAGCTCGTTCCTCCGAGCCTTTTTGTCGTCACCGGGAGTCCTCTCGACCGGTGGTTCCCGCTAGCTCCTATCCCTGAAAGGTAGAGGGGTACATGGGGGCGGGAGAGTGGAAGCCGGAGCGGTCTCGGATAAATGAGCGACACAGTGGCTATCTTATGCAAAAATTCCCATATATTATGAAGGGGGTGGACGGGTACAGTCTAATAAAGCCTTGCGAGCGCGATTCGATACAATTCAAAATTCAAACACCCGTCACGGCCGCGAAGGGGATCCCGATGGTCGTGTATTGGTTGGCGCGGGCGGCGGCGCGGTCTCGATCTCCTCGATAAAAAGAGATTCCGCTCTCGGCAGGACTCATCAAACTCTTCAGTCCCGTCTCGTCAGCCGGCTCTCCTACTCCTGTGCGTTGGTCCAGTCCGTATTCCGTATCCAAATCCAAATCCAAATTCACAGCCAAAATCCGTAATCCACGACAATCCAACGCACACAGTCCAAAATCCAAAAACCAGAAACAGAGAGAAAAAAAAACAAGAGAAAAGCCGGGTCGTACTCATAATCCAAAAGCCAAAATCGCAATCCAAAAAAATTTATCGCTCACGCGCACGGTCGAAACCAAAGTGGCTTATCTTCCGCCCGAATTCCTCCGGGAGGCCCCGAGGAAGGCTCGGCCCCTCTGGCCCTGGCCCCCCTCTTCGTGGTCCTGATTCCCGCGGGCGTCTCGTCGGCGCATCTTGGAACGGGCTGCCCGGCGGGCGCCACGTTACAATATGTATTAACTAATCATTCGCTCCTGCAGTCACACACTCACGCTTACAAAATCTTAACTACTTAGTATTTTGCTATTTTACTACCACTGTTCCAAGTGGAGGCGGATTGGTTACTAGTCCTATTTGAGTTCGCTCTATCAATGCACACTCACTGGGACCACTAGCGGCGTAACTGCCCGCGGCGTTCACAATCTGTCCGGTATGGTGTCCCGGACAGTAAACCAGATCAGGGGGGCTAATTATTACTGGGCTATGCACAGCTGAGATTCTCACAGGTTTTCACTGTGGATGCCAAAACGCGACTAATTTTCCCGTCCTGCCCAGGGACGGTGGTTCATCATTCGCGGGGCAGGAGGGAAGAAAAGAACGCTGAGATAGTCCTTCTGCGAGCTGTCCTCGCGGGCGAAGTCCACCGCGCGAGCGGATGTCGAATGATCCGCGCGCGTGAGGGAATCCGCCGACGAGGCATCGTCGCCGCCGCCAGTGGTCCTGTGGGTAAAGATTACGGGGAGAGGAGCGCTCGCCGTCCGAGCACGGGCTTCGGAAGGATTCAGAATTACCGTGGTCGGAACGCAACACCCCGCCCCCCTTGGGCTGGCGCTGACCCCGGCGACACCGCCATCAAGATGATTGTGCCGACGGCATCAGGACAACCCAGGGTATCCTCTACCTCACATACACACAGAATGCACGCGCACACACACACTGACGCATACACACGCACTGACTTATACATACGCACTAACGCATACAAACTCTTCACTCGTCGGTATTTTTAACCCGGCTTTTGGGCGGGGGAGGGAAGACGGGGCTCCGTAGTCGCCGTCTACCACGGTAGGCCCCGCGGCCGGGCCATCCTTGTGAGCCGTGGCGCGCTGAGGTTTCCCGTTCCCCGGGTAACGTCGGCTATCCTCGGAACGGGGCCCAGGACATGGCCTCAGGGTCGACAGGAGGGGCGTCGGCAGCCATCGCAGGCAGCAGCGCCTCGCTCCTTGAGGTCGAACAACAGGGAGGGCTGGGCAGGTGTCCACGCTACCAGTTCCTCCAGTAGGTCGATTAGCAGTTCCGTCTCGGGCTCCATCCAGTGGATGTAAGGGAGAGGCTGTCCCGGTCGGATTTCCGGGGGGCTCGTCTGGGTCGCAGTACTGCGGACACCCACGTCCTTTTTGGTTTGCGTAGAATCGTTTTTCGTGGTAGGGCGATTTTGCGCCCCCTCAAGTCCCGGGCGGGCTTTATGCCAGTGTCTGCTTGATGCTTTCCCGCGGGCCGGCTCCTCGTCTGGCCAGAGCAGGATGGCTGAGAGTCGTTACCCCCTGCGCTGGTCCTTTTGGGAGTTTCGCGAGCCCTTGCACTGACTATGGCATCGTGGGTCGCGATGCATCCCCCGAGGTGGCCCGCATAATTTTTTTTACAGTTTTTTTTATTTGCTCAAGGTGACATTGTTGGGTAGATCAGGTTGCAAACAAAAACACAAACTAAAAACTTTAAATTATTAAGATACATAAATAATTTGCAACGGATTGATTCTCATACTTAGACGCTAATTGTAAATAAAAATAACTTATAGGGATATTGAGCAGAGATATATAATCTGAAATCGCTAACGTTACTATGTACAAACAAGGGTGGAGGAGATTGGGGCAGGGAACGAAGGATAGGAGGAGGCGAGGGGTTGATGGATAGTGAGAAACAATAATAATTTGTTAAAAACACATATTTCTAATATATAGTTTTTCACGCATTCGGATGCTGCAATTTCCTACCTATTTCCACGTGAATCGTTACGGATGTTCTTTTCTACGAAGTCTTTTCCTGATTTCGTCTAAAGTTTTGGAATCTGCCGATATCCACCAATATTTATCTTTCAGTCTGTGGGTGTTCTTAAGATCACCGTTAGGGATTGTGGTATCATATACTGTTGGTGTTTTACCGGCACTGTTTGTAGGAGCAATACTTTTGTTAGCTTGATGGCGAGGTCTGTGATATATAATAGGTATATTGTTAATATCTTGGATTGCATCAATGCTATTGAAATAGATAAACGCTTGTGGATATTGGTATCCGGATGTTGCTCTCTCTTCGCAGTCAGAGAAGGACGGTTCACTATATATTTTTAGATATTTGTTGTTGGATTCCTTGATTCCCGCCAGATAGTCTCTTGTAATCCGTATTATGAAATTATCTATACGCGGGATATCCGCTTTGTTGTACAGATGACGGTTACTGTAGAAGCGATTGCTGTCATTTTTCCGGTAGGTGCGTAGGTCTGCGCGTAGACAGACTCGCTCAAGTTTCCGGATTTTTTCCATCATGGAAGCGCTAATATTCCACCAGATCGGCGACGCATCGGTAATAATTGGCCTAACGAGCAATAGGTAACATATTATTTTTGCCTTAGGCGACAGAAACTTATTAAAGAACAGCCTACTGTGTGCCCTAAATACCGCTTTGGCTTTATTCAGCTGCGTGTTTACGTGTCTATTCATGCGTACTAGGTAGTCTATATATACGCCAAGATATTTAACAGCTTTTTTACGGACAATCGGGTATTCTGTGTCAGTATTTTTGATGTACAATTGAAAGGTGTTGATATCTCTACGTTTATTACTATTTAGAAATCTTAAAGGTGTGTGGAATAGAATTGATTCACACTTAAGTGGTTTTATTCGCAAATTCCATTGTGTATAATGGTCATTAATTAGGACAAGCAACTCGTTGAGTTTATTTTGCACTATAATTGGCTAGGTGTCCGCTACTAATATAATGAAGTCGTCCGCACAGGTCGCTAAATATGTGTTATTGTTGTTATTAAGGCCCCCTAAGTTGGGGATGCCGTATGTATAAATATTAAATAGGTCCGGTGAATTAACAGTACCTTGCATTAAACCTTTAATTATATCGAACGCGAGCGTAGATATCAGTTTACTATTCCAGGTAGAGAATTACCTGCTCTCAGTGATGCTCCGTACTAAATGGGTACAGTTTTTAGGGTATCCTAACATATGCAGTAAGTATAATAATCCATTAATCCATACCGAGTCAAATGCTTTTTCAATATCTATTAAACAGGCACCAATAACGTCACCCTTGTGCAAATGGTTGATATCGTTTAATATTTTATTTCGAGATACTCGCTGATTTCTTCAGACGAGAGATTTTTATTTTCAGGCACTTCGTAGTTATATCTGTCGGCATTCGGGATAGCAGCCGTTGACTGCTGAAGGACCTGTTTGTTTTCATTTGTTGCTGATAACGTTTTTCTTTTGTTATTGATCCTTGTGTAAGCGAAGAGGGAGTGGGTGAGGTGCCCTTCCGGGTGAGTAGGGGGGGGGGGGTGCCTAGCAAAGCCAGGGGAGTCGAGTCAAAATCGGGGAACGTACCGGGCGTGTGCCTGGAATTGCTTTCACCTGCTCCTGAATCGCGCTCTGTGCAAAATTGTATCACGGTTGTCCACAACAGGAACAGACCGGGAGGGATAGCCGCCCCGTCAATCTCTCGACATATCTATCTTTCAAATATTTGGGGAATTTTTTCCATTTAGTTTTTTTGTACATAAAGCGGTAATCAGATTCTAGGTCTACTAAGCTTACTGGAAGATCAATGCTTTGTGGTCACTATTGTAGTCCATTGTCTTGACTTTGGTATTTACGGTATGTGTGATTTCAACTCTGTCATCTATTATGCAGAGGTCAAGATACAAATTTGCGCTAGGGAACATGGGAGAATAGGGGGGAACTACCTTGGCCCTATAGAGAAGGCCGTTATTATCTATCCATTTTTGAGTATAGCACCTTTTTTCTTTATTACCCTGTCACCCCAGGCTGTTTTTAGCGTTCAAATCGCCTGCGATTACGTAGGAGATGTTAGGTGAATCCACATGAAGTTTAGAGAATAAACAATTGATCTCATGTAAGAAGGATGGCCTATCCTTATTGTTTGCGTATATTGCAATAATATATAGATTTTGGCTACTTAATTTTATGCTAACTATCGCGTATTCAAGAACTGAGTTCGTTTTTGAAGATGGCGTGTAAATCTGATCATAAGGGATATTCTTCTTGATCATTATCGCTGTGCCACCACCCTTGAGGCTTGCGTACCTATCTGATCGGATTAGATTATATTCGGAGAATTGTAACTTATATCGTGAACTAAGCTTAGTTTCACATAAGAGTAATATATCTAGATTATTTCTTTGTGCAAAGTTGAGTAAATCATATCTTTTGTGGAGAGATATGAGCGAATTCACGTTAATTGAAGCTATTTTAAATGAGTTAAGTGGGGCATCTCTGCTACTTTCGATTATTTCCGGGTCTATAATGACAGGTGTGCTAGTCATCAATCTCTAATGCATAATACATATACTCTGTTTATTCTTTCTGAATTGTTATTGCTAATTTCATAGAAGTTATTTAACTGTGAGCTAATTGACTCCATAATTTGCTGCTTAATGTCGTTTAACATAGAGCTTACATCTATATTGGGCTGGTTACTATTCCTATCTTGCGGGAATAATCTTCTATTATCGGGAATGCTATTGTTCCAGGCATTGGTTCTACTTGTTTCGTTTCTATCCAGATACCGTGGTACCATACTAGCTGTCCCGCTTGTTGTGCGGTTTGAGGGCTGGTATTGTGTGGTATCTTTGTTATGTAAACTGAGTACCTTTTTTCTTTCCATCTTTGTAACAAGTTGAAAAAATAAACTTTTTAGTTCCTGTTAATTTGAGTTAAAGTTGAGTTAAAGTGTTCGTAAGCATCAATTATTATCTGTAGCACAGCGGTTTGTGACTCGCGATCCGAAAGAATGGGATTGATCTAGAGTAGGATAACTATTGCGAGCGTGAGTTGGTGTTTATAAATCAAAAGTCGTGCGTACAAAGGGACGAGCAGTTCTCGTCCTGTCTTTTATGAAAATGTGGAAAATTGTAGCATATAAGTGCGATTTGTAAATACGAACAGAAAACTTGTAAAAGATTGTAAGAGTTGTCTTGAGAACGGCACGGGGGACGAAGAATTCGGTTTTTTCGGGATGGTTGATAGAAGGAGCGGGCCGACCCTCGCTGGCCAAGCCCAGCGTGCGCGGAAAGCCGGAAGGTTCTCTGTGGCGGTTAAGCCCCACGTGCTCGGAGCGACGCTTGCGTTGATCCGAGGCCGTTACCGACCTCAGCAGGAGATTCGTCTTCTGAGTTTATGAAGGTTACCGCGTGCACGGGGAGACAGAGTCGACCCGGGGCCGCTAGGCAACCGGCGAGGCCGCGAGGGCTGGTTTCGCGTTCCGAGCGAAAGAAAATGGTTGACCAAGGGGCGCTTGCCCGTTGGGCCCATACAGGGGAAGATTCCCGCAAAAGAGAGGAAGGGGAACAACCATAAAACTCTCTGCGGCGTGACCGCAAGGATCAGACACTCTCAAGCCGATTTCAAGCCAACTCCTCTTAAGTTGATTAGAAAATAAATATTTAATTTCATTTCGAGAGTGTTAACTTATTTGAAGTTGTTTAGTCTTTCTTCCCTTTCAATTCCGTATCTATCTGTTATAATCTTATTAACATAAGCCTCTATTTCGGTCACCCGCGACGCTTGACGTTTACTTTGTTGTTCCTTGGCTGACTTTTCAATTTTCTTGGCAAACTTTAGAAATGGGCAGCCTTTGTAGGAGGCTGGATGGCCATATTTTTCGCAGTTAACGCAATATAAGGTGTATTTGTCTACGTTGTTTTTTGGCAACTTACATTGACCCGGTTCATGTGTTCCTATGGATTTGACGCAACGGTATCCTAAGTAACAGTTACTACTGGAGTGACTTAATCTTTGAAAATTTGTATATTGAAAGATATTCTTCTTTTTTAACGGTTCCCACCTGATTTTTTGGTAGGCTAGCGTCTTGACCCGTGTGAGCGGCTGACTTACCCTATCATTATCTAATTGGATTAGGAAAGCTAAAGGACGTTTTTCAAATGTTGCAACTATTTAAGGATTTCGGAGAAAGGGCCATATGTTTGTTAGTAAGTTTGAAGTGCGTGGACATAGAAGAGAGGCAAGAGTTTAGGGATGGTTTGCGAGGTTCGGAAACGGTTAAGTCATAAATTACTAGTAAAAGAAGATTCTAGGTATTACAAAGCTAAGGGTCCCGAGGACCTACGCAAGATACTCAACAATTACGCTTTTCCAAAAGAAATTAAACAATAAACAGTACACTTAGTCCCCAGCACTGAGTATATCCTAGTTGACGCGAGTTAAAGGGTATTTTCTCTTTATTTCTTTGTGGTATAGAATATGTAGTTACGCAGCGATCGGCTAAGCGTGCGTCTCCGACGACGTCTCTATGCGAACTCCAGGGGGCCCGCATAATTTTTTTTTATATAAAAGTTTTTTTATTTACTTATAAAGGATTACAATAAAGAGATATGAATACAGGCGCAAACAAAACTACTAAAATAGCCCTTAAACTATGATATGTGGTTAAGTACATGGCAGTTACAAGCTCTCGCACTTACTCTATAATATTTTTATTTTTTATTTTTAAATATATCTATCTTAGTTAGTAGGGTAATGACTAGTTGTCTAGGTATTCTTTTGTTATCCACTATGAACAGGAAAAAAAAAGAGGCAGTGCTATCCTTCTACCAAAAACCTGTTATTTTATAACAGTATGATATAAGTATGTAGGGGGTAAAGAGAAAGGGAGGGAGGACAGGCAGGAAATTAAGGACGAGGTAATTTAGGGAGTCGGGGGAGAAAGGTGAGCCGCGTCACATTAGACGGGTGCTCTCTACTAACGAATGATTGTTTACTCAATCTCTATCGCAGTGTTGCGACCCATTGTGTTTTTTCTCCTCCTAATATCTTCGATAAATTTGGCGTCATGTGTTGTTATATTCTTCGGTTAACAATTTATTAGTTTTTGAATATCACAATTCAGCATGAAGATTTTTAGGAGTCGAATGACATTAGAATCAATGAAATGCGCGACAAGATGCAAATTTGTACGGTTGGATTGGCGTGAAGACACTCGAGTTAATTAAAATTATACACAAATTCACTCACACATGACCCATGCTCGCTCGCATAACCCATACATGTATTCTAAAACTTATTCAATAAATTCACAGTTTCAATTGCACTTTCTACTATATAAAACGTCTCTTATCTGTTGCGATTTGTGGGGTCTGCTTGAAGACGGCGACCGGTGTGGCTGCTGGCGATCACGTCCTTTGTTAAATTTCCCGCTGCTGTCCATAAACGTTTCGTCGATCGGTGTTGATTCTTTCCGTTATTGGTTTTCCCAGAGTTTGGTGGTTTCGATGGCCCTTTCGTCTTTCTACTGTATGTACAGATGGCCGGGTTACAAGTTATACTATGCAAACAAGGTTATGATTTTACCTTTCGTGCTCTTGGTCGAGCATGCTCCCTCGTGAGCGGTTCGCGACGGAAAGGGACGAGCAATTGTCTCGTTGCCTAATTTCTTACAATGATAGATGGCGACTTATTTTAGCTATATCGAATTCGTTCGTGCGCCTTCGGATGGCGTTGCCACACACAGGTAGGATCGGTACAGTGTTAGCCACCAATATTCGTTCTTAAGCCTATGCCAATCATAAAAGTCTCTGTCCGGTATAGCGGTAGAATATTTGGTGATAGCTCTAATACTATTAACATTATATGTGATAGTTTTATTTGATTGATGCCGAGGGGTATGATAAATTATCGGCCTATTTACCTCATTTCGAATGTATCCAATTTTGTCAAAATACATAAATGCTTGCGGCCTCAGGTAACCTGTGCGCGCTCGATCTCTACACTCTAGTGGTTTTAACGTGTTATAGGTGTTTAGTATCGTATTATTGACATTGTTAATATTAGCGTAGTAATCTCTAGTTAATCTTATAATAAAGTTATCGATTCTGGGAATACCGGCTTTATTATATAGGCTCCTGTTACTAACAAAAAATTTACTGTTATCTTTTCTATAGCAGTGAAGTGCGGTGCGCAGGCACGTTCTTCCAAATTTGCGCAACCCCTCCATGACTGATACACTTATGTTCCACCAGATTGGTGCAGCATACGTTAATATTGGCCTAATTAGTAGCAAGTAGCATATTACTTTAGCTTTTTTTGACAAGTTTTTATTTTAAGAAAAGTCTGCTATATGCCCTGAATGTTTTCTTAGCTTTAGCTAGTTGGTTTTTGACGTGTGAGTTCGTTCTTAAAAGATAATCTAATTGTATTCCTAAGTATTTTACCGACTTTTTGTGTTCGATCGGGTACGCTATGCCATTGTTGTATAGATGTATATTGAAATTTTTAATCTCAGATCTTTTATTACGATTTAGAAACCTTAATGGCCTATGGAATAGGATGGATTCGCATTTTAGCGGTAGTGGTCATTAATTCTATTGAGGAGATCTTCTAATTTGGATTGTATTATCTTAGGTACTTTGTTTGCTACCAGCACGATAAAATCATCAGTAAACGCTGCTGAGTAGGTTTTATTGCTTTTGTTCAGCTCAAATGAAGTCGGGATATTGTGAGTAAATATGTTAAACAATTCAGGGGAATTGACCATGCCTTGCATGAGCCCCTCTTTTATACTAAATGTCATGTTCGAAACTGTTTCTCCATTTCAGGTAGAAAATGATCTATTAGTAGTCATGTGCCATATTAGCTGTATGCAGTCCAAAGGGTATTTTAATGTATATAGGGTGTATAGAAGGCTGCTTATCCACACTGAGTCGAATGCCTTCTCAATATCTATTAGGCATGCACCAACTACCTCATCCTCATGTAAATGGTTGTTAATATCGTTCCACACTTTTTGTATAGCATGGACTGTTGAATGCTTACGTCTAAATCCAAATTGATTATCAGCTAAAACTTTGTTGTCTTGGGTGAATTTTCGGATAGTAGTATTGATGATAACTTCATGGACCTTACTGATAGCAGGTGTAAGGCTGATTGGCCTGTAGCTCGATACTGCGTTAGGTGGTTTATCCTTTTTTCTTATTGGGAGGATTTTGGCTACTTTCCAAACATCGGGGAAAAATCTGTTATTTAAACTGTTGTTAAATAGTATAGTATAGTCTCTTATTACTTTGTAGGGCAGGTGTTTGAGAACAATAGGCGGAATATTATCTACCCCCGAGGAGGTCTTATTAGGCAAGCTTCTGAAAATACGGAGCGTCATATTAACATTATGAAATATGATATTGTTTTCTAAATGCTGCGGTTCGGTAGCTGGGTTGTTCTCAGAGACAGTTGTGATCGTGTTTCCCTTCGTGGTATTTATTTTAAAAGAATCTATTAACTTGTTTACTTCAAGCTCAACTGTGTCCTTATGCGGTGTGTTTAAGTTAGTATATCTAGGGGAGTTAATTTTTTCGTAATAAGCCCCTATGATATTTAAGATGTCAGCTGGGGTGTCAATAATAATTTTATTATTAATCTGATGGCTGTTTACAGTGTTGTATTTGCAACGGTATAAAAGTTCAATATCAGTAGGCTCTATCTCTAAACAATTTATTTTTAGCTGCTCTTTAGGTTTGAAGAAGCTATTTATTCTGGGGAAAAAGATTTCCGGATTTCGATGGTCAAGTGCTTTTAATTGGCACTCCCAGTATTTGTCATATGATCGCTTGTATTCAGTTTTTAGTAGAATATTAATCTTTTTAATAATATAGGTGGCCCGCATAACGGGCCCGTCCGTGACTGTGTCGCAAAAAGGTCGACGTTCTTTGGATGCCCTGGCGACTCCGATTGATCTCTCCCAGGGACATCCGCCGGCATCACCACAGGAGGTTATCGATTTCTTGCACACTAGGCACTGGCCCTTCCTGCCGTACTCCACTCTTTTTGACTCTAATATTCCTCGTCTGGAAGATATATTCTCTTCTCTCTACTTTCGTTGTTCTCTCTCTCTCTACCTGCTTTGTTCCTAACCATTCGGGGTCCAACTCAGGAATGAGGTTGGGTGGCTGAGTATCAAGGCCTATTCCGTTATTGCGATCTGTCTTGGGAGAGTCAGAGGGGCACGGGAAGCAGGGCTGCTGGGGGTAGGGGCAGTCCCCTTTTTCCCTTCTTCTTGAACGACTTCCTGCGCTCGGACCCCTTCTCGAGTGGTACGTGCCTAATCTGGTGTTTGTTTTCCTGGGGTCCTTTGTTCCGTGAGAGTAGGGCTTCGTGGCCGGGGTCGTACGATGCAGATACGTCTTAGGCTTCCGAGAATCCTTGCTCGCCAAAGGAATAGGAGCAGGGCTGAGATCATGCATCCTTGCACGAGGAAACCCGTGAGGAACAGCGTATGCTGCCTTTGTTTATCCTTTGTGTGCGTTCCGATTTCCCGGATTTTCCTTTCGATGTCTAAAGGGATTCTCCATCCTCATGTTTCTTCCAGGTTTGCATAACGTCACGGGCAGGTTTCGAGATTGATTCCGGGGGAAAAAGGTGAGTGAGGATCCCATGTTTTCTCTCATTCAATTCCGGGACAATTATCGTTACGTTCAGACTCAAGTTGGGACGATATAGGTATTGTTCGTTGCTATCATATGTGCGTATTCCTGTGAGAGTGACGAATCGCGTCCTTCCCACACAGTTGGGATTGAGGCGTAGTATCCCGGTTCCCCTCAGGTCGATGCTCCGGTCAGGGAGACCGGGGCATAGAATCCGAATATGTTCCGGCTCTCCAAGGGAGAAAAGCCAGCCCCCTAAGTGAGGAAGGTGCGCCCAAAATGGTTCATGGTTCGGGCGTACCCGAACGTTGCACCTTCGGAGAGCGTCTGTCGATGGTCGTGTCAGCATTTGTATTTCGCAGGTGTTGGAGGTGGCCGCCTCATGTACCGGGGTTTCCACTGAACAAATATTCTTCTGATCTGCAGACCGGCACGACGTTAAGTATGTAGAGTCGGCTAGGAGAAATGTGCGGTGATCCGCGGATAAAGCCAGGTAACGCGAAGAGGGCATGACATAAGCAGATTCTGTCTCGTTGGCTATCCTCTGTCTCACCGGCCAGGAGTGTATAATGATCTTCTATTGCCGATTCATTATAAATATACATCGGTAAATTTATTATATTTAAAATCACATATTCACATAAATTAATTTTATAATAATAAGATAAAAATTTAGAATAAGCGAGCCAAATAGTAGAACACAATGAGATTGCGAGAATTATATTATAGAAAAACGATTACTAATTAAATAATGAATAAATTTGCATAGGCATCGGTGTGAAATAGTTTCGAATTTCGTTCTAAAATCTAATCGGCGTATAAAACATGACAATCGAAGTAAAGCCGTTTTGTTTCGTGAATTATTGTTTTTTATACAAACGAGATATTACGCACATAGAGAATAAATACTGGTATATATATATATATATATATAAATAGTTATAAAGTCTTATCTCCTTTTAGTAGCGTAGGATTTGTCAATTATATTCCCATTTGGTTCGTCCTTGGTTATACACGATCCATCCTTTCATCCTTTATAATTATCGGTTTGAGTTGATCAACGGCTTTCCAATGATTTTTAGGTCCGTACAATTTATGATTGTCTTGTACTGCTTTTTTGGTAGATATTGCCTTTCGGCCCTGTCGTATCGCTGTGGGTTCACGGGTTCACAAAATAAGAAATTGAATAAAAATTTACAATATAAGTTACATAAAGATAAACTAATTGTAAATTCGGTTACCTGTGAGTTCACGAGGTCGCACGTATTTGTTCGTTGTACTTATTATGAAAATTCACGTGCTTACACATCAACATTCAACGAACGAAAGGGAAGAGCAATAACGATTGTCCCGTGAACCTGAGCGATATCGCGGGAGGGGAATCGATTGCCGCGCTATTTCTAAATACTATATTCTAGTAATCGCTAATGTCGGTAACGTAGAACGTTACAATTTCCCCCTCATATTGCGCGCAATTTTATAAAATAAAGCTCAATATGTACAAGCTATGGTAAGTAATAAAAGTTAATAATTAAGTATTGTTTAAGTTGGAATAACTTTTCATTGAGTCGCATCAGTAGTAAAACTTGAGTCAAGTTATATAAGGTTGTAAGTCTAACATGATACAATCATTTAACGTATTTCATACGTAGTTTCATTTTCGCTTACAATATAACAAGTCTTGTTAGTAACCGAGGTCGGTCTATTCGTCAACGCAATTGTACACAATGGTCTTATTATCTACGGATCTAAATTATTATAAGCATTAGGCGCTTTGCTATTTGGCTGAAAAACTGGTATCTACAGGTTTATAATATTTCTTGAGATTCGTTCGATTGTACGTTCCAATTTCTTTGGTTATATCGATATGATTAGCGATGGTGTAGGCATTTTTTCCTATAGATTTTATAATACGATACGGTCCATCATAAAGATGAAAAAATTTCTTTGTGAGATATTCAGATGCTTTGGAAAGGTGCGGGACTCGAAGAAGTACGAGATCGCCAACCGACAAGTCAACTCGTGACGTGGTACCTTGTTGCTTTTGTCTATTTTGAAACTGTCTTTTAATTTTTTGAGTGGCTAGAGCAAGCTGAGCGTCACGACTAATTTCTTTTCCCGGTGGAAATTTTATGAGAGTTGTGACATAATCTGGTGCTTTGGTACCAAAATGCAATTCGATGGGTAAAAATCCTGTACTTGAATGTGAAGTTATGTTGAGCAGTTGTTCGATTCTCGGAAGATATTGTGACCAGCGGGTATGTTTATCAGAGCATAGCGTTCTAAATAATCGGCCAATTTCTCGCATTATTCTTTCCGTAGGATTCGACTGTGGATGGCGAATAGATGAGTACAAAACTTCTATGTTTTTTGGCGACAACGTTTTCCTCCACAACTCGGACGTGAATTGAGTGCCATGATCTGCCAGGATACGACGTGGCTTTCCCGTGGACGGGATATAATTTTTTAATATTTTGTTAAGAGCAATGCGCGTGGTTGCACGTTTCAGAGAATATAATCTAACGAATTTCGAAAAAACATCAAGTAAGACGAAGATATATTGGACCCCACCGCATGATCTCGGTAATGGCCCATAAAAATCAACGGTGACTAAATCGTTAGGACCTGAAGATTCAACGAGCTGGTATGGGCCCTGCATGTTTTGATTGCTGGGTTTCACACGTTGGCATAAATCGCAGGTACGAACAATGTTTTTAATTTGTTTCCGCATGTTCTTCCAATAGAAATATCGGTGTATATATTCGAACGTTTTGTAAATTCCCGCATGACCAATCTTGTCATGACAGATTAACGTTAAAGAAATGGTTAAATGGGCAGGAATCATTATGCGCCACAATTGCGTAATTGGGTCGCCTACAAAAAGAACATTCTCATATATTTGATAATTTTCAGACGAAGAATCTTTTGTAATTTGGCTTATAATATTTGAAATATCATGATCCTTGCTGTGCTCATCGATTATCTTTTTTAGTATTTCTTTATATTCATTGTTTTTCTTTAATTTACATATTACAACTATAGCATTTTCATGTATGATTTCGTCATCAACAGGCAATAAAAGGGTGCATATGGAAATGATCGGACTTTTTTGAATGTCTTGTTGAAAACCTTGATTAGGGTTTCGGCTAAAGAAATCTGCAACTACATTGTCTTGCATTTTACAATATGTTATAGTAAATGAGTATTGCTGCAATAAGAGGCTCCATCGGGATAGGCGGGCACTTGTATAATTTGCAGAATTTAAGAAAACCAGCCCTCTATGGTCAGTAGTTATATCAAAATGCGTTCCTAACAGGTAAGTACGTAATTTGTGAACAGAATAAACTATTGCTAATAGCTCCTTCTCAGTGGTGGTGTATTTGATTTCAGGTTGTGTGAGACATCGACTGACGATGGCTATAATACATGGGTTTTATTTACCATCAATTTGAAATAAGATACCACATATACCATGATCGCTCACATCACATTGTACCTTGAACTTTGCTCCAGGAATGACATGTTTAAGTGCGACACAATTAATAAAAGCGTCTTTTATCTCTCTGAATGCTTTTGAATGTTTATTTGTCCATTCCCATTTACTATCCTTTTTTAGAAGATCACGAAACGGTTCTACGTATGTAGCGTAATTTATACTGAATTGACG
>JARQST010003092.1:0-17571 GCA_030142225.1 Pachycephus smyrnensis
CGGTGTAACTCTGGTTATACCTGGCGCCCAATAATTCGGTATTTTATTAATTATTTCTAGCGGTGCCATTTATTTGTACGACACCGTAAAAAGTGGCGTTACAGTATATACATTTGTGAGTCGTCACACATCATACTTCATACTCTTTGTGCATTTGGAGTACAGCGAGTCGTAGGTAAGTTGAGGTTATGTCACTTCATGGATTATTTTTTAATAACAGAGCCGAAATCTTATTGCACGATTGGCATTTGAGGTATTCTCCACTGACGCAGCCACTTTTGTTCGCGAATTTCCCCGAAATTTTTAAAACTTTGCTAGCTTGTAGTACTTAACAAAACGGTTTCGGAAATACTGTATTTGTTTAGAGTAAACATATCTAAAAAAATATCGGTCGCAGAAAAAAATTAGCGAAAATAAAAGTTGTAGTTTTCCATCACCTTTACAATAAAATTGTTGTCGTAATATTATCAGTCTTGTAAACTCAATTTTTCCTTTAAAAAATGTGTGGCCTTTTGAATTTAAAAAAAAATATATATTTTTTATCGAAAAATCGATTTTAGAAGGCTAATAAATTATGATTAAAATTTTATTTAAAAAGTGATGGAAAACTACAACTTTTATTTAGCCGATTCAGGAGTTTTCAGCGGGTACTCGATTGACCCATCGAGTGCAATACTCCGGATTTCATCATAGCATGCATCCAAATTCCATCAACCACCTAACCATGCACTATTTTCCTCCTGGTTCCAAAATTAACGATATCGAAATACCCACCGGACATCGGCAGTCACGGACCAACCTTCCTGCACGGAAGTCACTGATCCACCCTCTTCCAAAACAGTCATCCCTACGGAGTCTTGAGCCGATTGTAAAGTGTCAGTAAAGTGTCGTACCGATCAAAATACTCTAGGGCTGTTTTGATCTAGCTTACTCTAGGGCCGAGCGAAAAGGGCTTCACTTCAGTGCCAATACGTCCACGCGAAAAGAACTCATTTCTTGATGTTTCATCGAAACCATCCGTCTAGTGCAGGTGTCCACCCTAGGGCCGGAACAAGAAAATCCCGTCTTCTAAAGTAACATCTCTCTCTACTCCCAAGCATCCGTTGGTAAATGACTCATTTAAAAATCCACTATCTATACTTAGACATATGTATTGTAAAACAAATCGCAAAAAGTTGACGATCACACTATTTAACTGTCAAATGTATTGATTGATCTTTGTAGAATTACTTTGTATCTTGGGTTGTATCATTTTCATTGTATCCAAATTTGATTATTTTCATTATAATAAGTCAAACCATATATTTCTCTTATGATTTCAAACCCTAAATTATCTTCACCTTATTTCCAACCTATTCTCCGTCATTTATGTAATTAAGGGAATCAACTCATTCAGGTATCTTCACTCGCCAGTTGTGATCCTCATCTTACTCTTCGAACAAGGAACATAGACGCAAGTAGGCGTGCTTTAGCACCTTAAACCAACAAGAACCCAATACCTTTTACGTGATTTCTCTGATCGAATCCCTACGCTCACTCCCTAATGCTCCTGCATCTGGTCGTGTACGCATGGGACATAACACTACAAGCTGGCAAAGTTTTAAAAATCTATCTATTTTATGCAGGAGTCTCTTATCAGATACACTAGAACTATAATCTAATGAAAAGTAGACATCATATGTAATTTGGTGAGTACATAAATGTTAACTTTAAATACTTATAATTATTTGTACTTTTTGGTTGATAAAATTAAATAAGAATATGGCTGTATTTGAGAATCTTTCTACTAAAAACAATTTTATGGACGATGTTACAAGCAGAAACTAAAAATAAGGAGCGAAGAAAATAATATGATCTTAGAGTGGGAAGTTAGATGGACTGTACCACGGTATCGCGGAGGTTGCGCAATGTTTAATAAATGAGACATTTATATTCAAGTATATGGTATGTAAAACTTGCTATTAGACATAACATGAATACTGCAGGGTAAAAGGTTTGCAAGTCTTTTTTATGATACAAACCTCCAAACTGCCATTTTTCTATTTCAAAGGAATGCAAATGGCGTATGAACATTGAAGTTCGTAATCGTAAAACTAAAAAGTATACTTTGTTTGTCTTATCAATAAATATATATCGAATTTTGCCAAATGAAGCAAAAATAGCACGTATGATCAAAGTGGCAATCATATTTGGTTTATAAACTAGTCCATTGATATCTACCCAAGATGTGAAAGTAAGGTCAGCATCACTAACATTTTCCGGAATTACGTTTTTGAAACTTCCGTAATCATTTATTAAACTTAACTTCACTTTCTCTATCACACTTGAAGTTAAACGATTAGATAATCCTTGATTAGAAAGAAGTCTATAACAAAACTGCAACTGATTTTTCAGTGCCAAAGTATCTGATGGGTTTAAACGAGAGGGGTTATAACTTTCGCTGTATCTTTAAAAAGTTTAAATTGTTTATGTTTACCTTCAAACCGAATGCTAGAAAATTTTTCAATTGGGCCGACCTTACTTATAACACGAGAGTAATGTAGCAACAAATGAGGCTTTGGTTTCAAGTTTTCGTTGAATAATTCTAAATATAATGCATTATGTTCCGATATCAGATTTTCAAGTAATTGACAAGTTTTATTGGTGACAACAGACGCTGAAACGATACATAAGATTTCCCGCAGAACTATATACAACTCCCATACCTTGTTCCCAGCAGGAACCAAAGTGCCAATAATTAAACCTACATTTTTTGCAAGATATGACATTTCAAAAGCCGAAAAAAGCAAGATTCCTTTTTTAAGAGCACTTTCAGATGTGAAAGGAGGTATATTTACATTAGTTGAACTCTCTGTATCGAAAAAAACGCAGTCTGTAATTTAAAGTTTTGAGTGAAAAAAGTTTCTCTTCATTGATCAAACGATTCAAAATTGTTGGTAGATCATATTGTTGTGATTCTGGATTAGAAGCACAGGACAACTACTGGAATCGGAATTCTGGGAGTCTAGTATTTTGGGATTCGTCGTCGTCGAGTAAAAAGTTATATCTTAAACTCCCGTATCAAAATGAGACAATTTATTAGCGAAACAATCAACTTAAAAAGACACTGTAACAAGGTTTTGGTTTTAAGGGTTTTCCCGAAATCGAAGGGTACGAGGACGAAGTTAGTGCTTTGACTAAATCACCGCAGTTATGCTTCACTCGAATCTCTACAACTCCGTCTGACGAGTCGGAGGACCGTCAACCCGACCGGATCCAAAGCTCGAAACTCTCTCTCAAGTCTCGACTATTCGTCCGTTTGAATCGGGTGACCGCTTGCCACGTC
The DNA here is from genome assembly GCA_030142225.1 of Pachycephus smyrnensis. Taxonomy (NCBI): domain Eukaryota; kingdom Metazoa; phylum Arthropoda; class Insecta; order Hymenoptera; family Cephidae; genus Pachycephus; species Pachycephus smyrnensis. The sequence continues at coordinate 3,326 of JARQST010003092.1, forward strand.
GCGTCTTGTCTCTTCCGTTCGCCCAGGTCCATCGAAAACGGAGCTGGAGGACGCGACGCGCCGAAAATCCTGCGGGGAACCGATCAAAATCTCCGGCGTACATGCACCCAAGGGTCTTCGCTCTTAAATAATAATTTGCTTTCGGCAACATTACCCCCCACCAGTATGAGAACGATGTCTCTCATACTATTCTTTTTCTGTTGCTAATCTAATTAATTTTGCCACCGGCCGCACGTACGTCCCTCTTGACGTTCGAACGTTGGCCACGCGTACTCTCTTATCCTTGCCTGGGTAAATGTCTTGTATTATGCCCTTCAGCCACGTATTTCGAGGTAAACTTTTATCAACTATAATAACCACGTCGCCTGCTTGAATCGGTATCTCCTCCTGTTGCCACCTTTTTCGTGAAAGGAGGGTGGGGAGGTACTCTTTTATCCATCGCTGCCAAAACTTATCCGATAAGGCCTGCGCAACGCGCCACTGTTTTCGCGAGCACAAGTCCTTTGTCTCGAACTTTCCCGCCTCTCGATCTCCCGATGACGAACCCAACAAGAAATGATTGGGTGTCAATGCCTCGGGATCTTTCGAATCTGTTGACACATGAGTGAGGGGGCGGCAGTTCACAGTGTGTTCCGCTTGAACCAGGAGAGTCCACAGCACTTCCTCTCTCGGCGCTCGATCCTTTAAGGTGACTCTCAAGGCAACTTTGACGCTGCGAACCAACCTTTCCCATGCACCACCCATATGAGGGGCGGCCGGAGGGATGAATTTCCATGTCATCGCACCCGCGGACGCGTATTCCATTATCTTGTTAGCGTCAATTTCTTCCCAAGCACGACGAAGTTCGCCATCAGCCCCGCGCACGTTCGTTCCATTATCTGAGTACATCTCCCTCGGCCGCCCTCGGCGTGCCACCATTCGGCGGACTGCTAATATTGTCGAATCCGTGCTTAAACTAGCTGCTATCTCGAGGTGCACAGCGCGTGTAGTCATGCAAGTAAATAGTACCCCCCATCTTTTTTCATGACGTCTCCCGCACGTGACGACCATAGGCCCAAAGAAGTCCATGCCGCAATACGTAAATGGACGTTGATGGTGCGATAATCTCGCGCGCGGTAGATCCCCTAATCGCGGGGGTCGGGGTCGTTCACGTCTAATTTTACATTGCAGGCAGCGATGTACAACCGATCGAATGCTCGAACGCAGTTTTGTTATCCAATATTTTCGTCGGATTTCATTCACGACCGTTTCATGATTGCCATGTAGGTATTTTTTGTGATAGAATTCTGTAAGCAGTCTCGCGTACCGGTGATTCCCATCGAGAATTATCGGGAATTTTACGCTGTCCGGAACGTCATCGGTTGCGTTTATTGTACCCTCGACGCGGAGTATACCATCCTTATCCAGAAACAGCGTTAAGCATAAAAGGCTACTGTTTTTCTTGATAGGCTTTCTTGTTTCGAGGTTAGTTATTTCGTCTGCGAAGCACTCCGCTTGTATCTGTCTGATCCATAAGTTTTCCGCTTGTTCTAATGACTCCATCTATAGTGGGGGTATGCTCGATGCAATTACTCTCGTGTGGGGTGTCTCGCCGGATGTTTTTCTTATTGTCAATGCAGACCTCCTGTATTTTCGCCATTTTTCCGTACAATAAAGGACTCTAGCCGTGCTGTTAATGAGTCGTCTCCGCAACGAGAATTGATTAATATCCGGAAGGCTTAATGAGGCCGGCTCGCAGTGGACAGAACATACGCATTCGTGGATCTCATCATTGTTATCCTGAGACCTTCTCGGCCAACTTGCGGCAGCCGTATATAAAAATGGCGGACCTTTGAACCACCTGGATTCGTTAGATATATTAACTGTTTTTTCCCTAGTTGCATCGTCCGCGGGATTGAATTGGGAAGGAACCCATCGCCATTCCGACGGATTCGTAAGCTCGTCAATTTCTCCTAATCTAAAAGCTACATAGGTTTGATATTGTCGCGCATTGTTACGGATCCACTGGAGCACCGTACGTGAGTCTGCCCAAAAATAGCACTTGTTAAAGGTGGTTTTCAGTTCATTTCGAACAGTGTTTGCTAATCGACTGGCTATCCCTGCGGATTGTAATTCGAGACGCGGAATAAACAATGGCTTCATAGGTGCTACACGACTCTTGCTACAGATGAACGATACGTTAATCTGATCGTTTTCATATGTAGTTCGTCTATAAATAACTGTAGCATAGGCTACTTTGCTCGCATCGCAGAAGACGTGAAGTTCGTCGTTCCTTATGCGAGATTGGGATATCAAATAGCATCGCGGGATCAAGAGGTGTTTCAATTCGGACAGTTCGCTAATCTATCTTCTCCAGGTTAAATAGTTCGCGTCGCTCAATGCTTGGTCCCAAGCTGTCCCGCTGCGCCATACGTCTTGTAGTAATATTCGAGCTCTGACAGTATACGGTGAGAGGAAACCAAGAGGATCAAAAATCGATGAAATGATGCTTAGCATTTGACGTTTCGTAGGTCTCCTTACTTGTTTTAATAGCGCTTCCGGAATTTTCAAGGTGCTTATCTGGAATTTGATGGTGTCGTCGCGCGGATTCCAGGATAAACCCAGTGTTTTCTCGTATCGTTCTGGCAATTCGTCCCTAACGAGGTTGATTAATCCTTCTGTCCGTGATTGCGAAGGGAGCATGTCTAACACAGCTATGCTATTACTCGCCCAACCATGCGTTTCGAAACCACCACGCTTGTTTATTTCTATCACATCTTTGATTAGTTCTATCGCTTCCGATTCTGAGTTTGTACTATCAAGATAATCGTCCATGTAGTACTTATTTTTGATAGCCGCTGCCGCTAAGGGCATTTCTGTACTGCATCGTTCGGCGTTCGCATCCTTTACGTATAGTGCGGTGCAGGGAGACGATTTAGCCCCGAATATAAGTCGGGTCATGCGATATGTATCAGGTTCACACGATCGATCGTCGGCGCGCCACAAGAACATTTTGGCGTATTGGTCATCCGGTCGGATTTTTATTCTCAAAAACATTTGCTTTATGCGGCCCTTAAAGGCCACGTGATTTTGACGAAACCGTAATAACACGCCAAAGATTGATTTCAGCAAATCGGGACCTGTCTCCAACATATCGTTTAAGCATACGCCATCGGACTTTGCTGCCGCATCAAATACAACTCTAATCTTTCCTGGTTTGTGTCCGTTTGACACGCCAAAATGTGGGAGGTACCACGATTTTGGGTCCTGTTCTATCGTACCATCAATCTTGACCGCATAACCATTCGCGAAAAGCTCATCCATTTCCCCGTAATACCTCCTCGCGTAGTCAGGGTCCGTATCAAGCTTTTTCTCCAAGGTAAACAGCCTGTTTAACGCGTTTTGCCTACTAGGCGGTAATTTTATATCATCCTTCTTCCAGAGTAGACTGGTTTCCCACGTTCCTCCTAGCCACTGAGTACAATTTTTCAAGACTTCTATCGCTCGCTCGTTTTTTCTTTCGGACCTATTGGCGTGTGTTATTCCTATGGAATCAATACGAAAACTTTCTTTGACCAATTCGTTCAAATACTCGTCGTTCGACCGATTATCTTGCTTATCCGAAGCTACTCCAGTGTCTCCAAGTGTTAACGCGGGGGTATAAGAATCTGTTTTATGAGTCCCGTGCACACTCCCGTAAACCGACCACCCCAGAGCTGTTTGCGAAGCTACTAATGAATTCCTATCTAAGGCCCGTCTCTCTTTACACACAATCAGATCCCAAAAATCTAGCCCTATCAGAATCTTTGGGGTCGCCTCACAGTACAGGTCCACTGTTATATCTCTCAGGTGCTCACAGCCGGTTAAGTCCTTTTCATTTAATGACTGTTTAGGCAATTGTAGATTCTTAACTGTCCTGACGGCCTTTAAGATGTGCTCCGCGGCGCAGGCCTTCCCCCGAATTTGAATTTCTACAAGTTCGCTATCATACTCAATTACATTATTTCCTCCTATAGTGCACAACGCCGAGAGACGTTTGCCGGCAGCTTCTATGGTCTTTGCGACTCCCGCGTCGATAAGCGATACCGTAGACCCCTCATCCAGTAGCGCTAAGTTGACGCTTTTTTACCACAGGTAGTGCGCAGCACAACTGGGAGAACTTTTAACAATACTCGATGTCTTACATTCACATGGACGCTACCTATCCATCTAGGAACCCTATCATGGACGCACAGGTCATTTAACGCGGGGGAACCGAAACGGTTCCGCATCGGGCATCATTTTTCGTCGTGCAGCAAACTGTGATGTGGTTTCTTGCACTCGTTCGTACCGCATTTCTTGGCTTTACAATTACACCGATTGTGTCCGCGGCGAAGACACCGGAAACAAATCTTTTGCTTTGTAGCCCATTTCCATCTCTCGGCCACCGGCATCTCCAGAAACTGGTTGTACTCGTATATCACGTGGTTGTTTTCACAGAAGGGGCACGCCTTTAATTTGGCCCCAGGTTCCTCTTTCGTATCTCCTTTAGGTTTTTTTTATGTCTTCCGATTTTGACTACTCGGCAAGACTAAGAACGTGAGCGGTTTTTCCTCTCGCATCTTGTCGTCGTCCACCACGTTTCGCGGGCGAGTTGTTTGCATTTCCGTGAGTCGTGACATCCGGTGCCTGTGCAGTCCCGGTTCTACTTGCCATCTCCGCCTCGTCGTGTAAAAATTGGGAGAGCGAAACTAAACGCGGTTCTTGTTTAGGCCTCGTTGATATGTATCTGTTGTAATGGTATATAATCGCGGGCGGCAATTTGTTCAAGATTTCTTGCACAAGCTCCGAGCTGTGCAAGTACCCTACATTGTCAAGGGCTTCCATCGCCGCTACCCCATTTCGCACCTTTGTAGCAAGAATGATCACGTCTGTCCTTCCAGAGCTAATTTTCGGTATTAATTTTATATCCTGGACGACGTGGCGCAAAATCGCGTGCGGATTCCCAAAACGAAGCTCCAACGTCACCATTATCTGATGTGCATTCTTTACGGTGATCATAAGGGCAGTTACCGCTTCCTTCGCTTTCCCCTTAAGACAATCATGGAGGCGCGCGACATTTTCTTCGTCTGAATAGTTCTTCAGCTTCGTTGTCAATTCGAACGCGCGCTTAAATTTCAGCCATTCTAGGCTGACTCCTTCAAAGGTTGGTAGACCCTTATTCGACGACAATCTATTAATAAGGGTCGCCGGTATCTCACGACCTTGATCCATGGAGACAGCATTGTTCCGAATCACGTCGCCGCTAACCTGAGGATCGTGTTCACTTGTCTGATCCTCAGATCGCCGTGCATCTATCCATTGCCGCACTCTTGGATCGCTATGACGACTCCGAATCCCGGATGGCGCCCTCTGCCCGTCGTCGGATTGCCTATCCTCTTCTCTTATTAGCGCAGCTAACCTCTCGTCCACAAGCTCTAACTCAACACGCTCTCGTTCCTCAATGGCTCTACGGTTTATCGCAGCGCGTGCCTCTGCGGCTTGTTGTTCAAGTTTACGCTTTCGCGACGAAACGGTCGATGACGAGGCGTGCGTTGGATCTTCGCTGTCCGAACTCACCCCGATACCTCCGCTAGATCCCAGTGCTGCTCGTTGTCCTCCTGATGGGGTGCTGGCCGGATCTTCAGGTTCTCTCTGCCACGGCTGCTGGTGAATGTCGTCCCGCCGTCGAGGGTCGTCTCCGGGTGCTCGCGGTTGTTGAGGTCCATCCTCTTGTCGTTCAGCGTCGTCATCCGCTTCAGCAGAGCGCTGCGAACCGTTGTCGTCTTGTCCACCTTCAGCAACCGGGGGCCGCACTGGGGCTTCACTCCTGCCCCGACCACGTCCTCTTCGGCCACGACCACGAGCCATGTCTTATGGCGATGCTCGTTCAATTGTCGTTCACTACTACCATATTTTACACTTCCTTTATCGCTCTCACTTGTCTACTCTTCACGGGTTGTCCGTAGAATGTCCCGGGTTTCGACACCAAAATGTTATGGATGTAAGGCGATGAGGGGTAAGACTTGACCGATATTGTTTATTGACACTTTTTATTCACACACTTTCTTGACACTAAGCAAATTCACTGACCGAAATACAAATGTGAAGACGCGACAATTACATTCTACTGCACGACTGTACCGCTCGATTATCGGTATTCGCCTAACTCTTCCTTCTCCCTTCGGTCCTTCCCTCCCAGCGGCACTCCGGCCAGTTTACATCGTGTATAGGACATATCGGACACTCAAAAAACCGCGCGGAAAACGCCCAGACATACACGGCTAGGTGTACTTCCGGAATGTTGCGGAGACCGCCTTTTGGGCGCGCTAGCCAACCACAAGCTTCTAGAAAACGAACGGTCGACCAATGCGATCCTGGTACTTTCGGTTTGCACACAAGGGAACGGCCCGACCGGATCCAAAGCTCGAAACTCTCTCTCAAGTCCCGACTACTCGTCCATTTGAACCGGGTGCTCGCTCGCCACGTCGCGTCTGGTCTCTTCCGTTCGCCCAGCTCCATCGAAAACGGAGCTGGAGGACGCGACGCGCCGAAAATCCTTCAGGAAACCGATCAAAATCTCCGGCGTACGTGCACCCAAGGGTCTCCGCTCTTAAATAATAATTTGCTTTCGGCAACAATGTCATGTGAAAGATCCAAACTAATATTCTCGGTAACATGGAAACTTGGCATATCGTAAAAAAAAAATTCATCTTGAACAACGTATGTGTTATTTCGTACATGGTTACTGTAGTTCTCTTTCGTTCGCAGAATATTGGAATTTGTCAACTGTGTGTGAGATGTAATTTTGTCTACCAAACATATTCGACACAAATGAGACGAGTTGAAACTTTTCGTCAAACCAAAGATAGTATTTAATCCTAAATTATCCCCGATTATTATAACTACAGGGAAATGAATTGTTTTCGTTTCTTCAGAAATATTTACAGAAACACCATTTACTTCGAGGTTAAACAGTTGTTCGATTGTATGAGTAAACATTTTTTTGTTACCAAGTTTAGCATGATCTTCAGAATTATGGAGTTGTACTCAAAAGATGTTTTCAAGTCTTCTGCTATACTCGGGAGGAATACAAGCAATAGAGCAATATGTAGCTCCGATCTTATGAATACCTTTATGAGAACCAAGAGGATTATTAATTTCAAAATCGTCAAAGTACAGTATCAGGGGGAAAAATAATTTATTGGGATATTTTCTCTTAATTGACTTCCATACTTCACCTTGAAGTATACCAATGACAGATTTATCTCCTTCACAGAGATTAATGTATGAAATAATTGAATCAAAGACGTTAGGTAATTCAAGAAACTTTTTTAACATATACTTCAGAGGTATCATTTCTAATGTTGACTTGCCGACGGTAACTTGAAATTTACCGTGAATTCTTCGAGGTAGCAATGTAGCATCTATTCCTATAGTAAGCGGTTGAATTAAATAGCCGTTTTGTGTAAAGTTCTTAAAGACTAAATGTTTTGTTTTAAAATTTTCGAATGCAGTCTGTACAATTTCAAACATTACATTTAGATTCTCTGAATCTGGATTCATCGAAGACTTATACTGCTGCTAGTAGTATAAGTATTCTGGACCAGGATTCTTGTAACCGACATTTACCGACATTCGAGAACCTTCGAAGGGTCGTGTCCGTGCTAAGTTGCCGTCGTGAGCCCTACGATTTCCGGAAATGACGTCATCAAGACCCCCCAATTCCACGAATTTATAGGAGATTCTAGGAATTTTGCATCGGATTCCATGAATTTTACGCTCGATTCTAGGAATAACGCGCGTTCGAGAAGCTTCTAGAACATTCTAGAACCTTCCAGAACCTTCGGCGGTTGGTGTCCGCGCTAAATCGCGGAGGACCGCTCCCAGAGCCGGCGGCCCTCTCGCTCGACGTTTCGAGGCAGTCCCTTGCCCCTCGACATCCGGAGAATCTTCTAGAAGCTTCTAGAACCTTCTAGAAGCTTCGATGAACCCTCCCTTCTATCCCACCCCCGTGCAGGCTCGTACAGATTTCAAACGGCATTCGACGACTCCCCCTCATCCCGCCCTCCTAGTGCAGGTTTCAGACCGATTCTCCGAAATTCGCCAACGATTCGATTCCAGGAAATTCACGGACTCTCGTCAAGCATTCGATTCCAGGAATTTTCCCGGCAGGTATTAAAGCGTAGCTCTCAGACCTCGAACGTCATCGTTTCTCGGAATCGCGCGTCGAGGATGCCGGTTTCGGACGGCAGCCCTCGTGCGGAAGCTTTCAGGACTTTCGATGACTTCCTCTCTTTCTCCCTAACCCCGTGCAGGCTCGCGCAGGTTTCGGACGGCAGCCCTCGGTCGCGCGTCGAGGATGCAGCCGTCCGCAATGCAGGAAGTTTCCAGAACTTCCCTCCAGATGGCAGCTTTCGTTCGAAAGATCCCTCGAACTTGAGATCGATTCGAGGAATTGTTTATTCGATGCGCATTGTCGACAAAGCGGTTCCAGGAATTTTGCTCATTCGATTCGAGGGAGGAATTGCGCAGCATCGTGCGTCATCCAGGATCGGCAGTTACGTCGATCTTGAAGACGTTCAAGATCCGCGAGATAACGATCTCGCAGACTAGCGTGTCGCATCGGCGGATCAAAGAGATGACTTTTGTCTAATGCCGAAATGCAAGCCTTTGTGCAATGCCGAAAAGTGGCAGGTTTCAGACCGATTCCAGGAAACTCGTTAGCGATCCGATTCCAGGAATTTCCCCGGCAGGTTTCAGAGGGCAGCTCTCAGACTTTGAACGCGTCGAGACTCTTCGATCGAACCTTGATTAGGGCAAATGACATCTTTGTTATTCGCCGGTGTCAAGTTACTCGCGGGGAGATAAGCGAAAGCGCATTGACGGGGTCAAAGTCCACCTAGAAATGCATTCTCGATTTCTTGGAAGTATCGGGTTACTCGAGATGCACAATTCTGCTAAGTCTTATCGCTTAAAAGAATTCCAGGAAGACCTTGAAATTTTCGTATAAAAGCCCTCCGATGATGGACAGCGATTATTGTTTGTCAAACCTTCAAGCGCATCATTGGTTAGATCAAAATGGATACTTCAAAGTGTAAGAAGTTGATTGCGATTATGGAGGGAGCATATCAACTTTTGAAGAAGGGATCACCGATCGTGGAAATCGAAAAGTGGACGAAATTTGGCACTCGAAATATTACACTTTTGACAAAAATTCTAAGAAACGTTACACTTACGATCGGTGAGAAAACCAAAATCTTGACAACCATTGGCATACTAAAATCTTTAAATGAAAAATTTAAACAATAACATCAAAAAAGTGGTGAAGGAACAGTGAGAGAGAGAAGAAGAGATAGAGTACGTTGGGACGATCTGGAATCGGATTTCGAGGGAAGAATAAGGACCGGAGTGATAGCAAATCTGCGACACAAGGACTTGAAGCTTTTCCTGGGAGATTCGAGAGAATTGTTCGCTGTTAGGATAAAGAATGCGCTCCGAAAGGATGGAAACTTGAAAGTGAACGTCATCTTATCCTGTAAATTCGAAACCATGAAAGGCGGCGAGATTATCGAAGAATTAAAATTCTTCAATACGAAAAACGAAGTTATTCTACCATCCACGGACATCGGCGAGTGGTTCAACGTAATTGTACTGGAAAAACTGTTGACTAAAATCGAAGACTTCCAGGAAAGAGAATCGGGCTGGTCGTTGTTGGAGATTATAAACCTGACGGTAAATATCAACAGATATATACCGATACATGGAGGCCTGTCAACGTTCATCGAGCTACGTAAGGACGTGCAGAGCAAAAAAGCAGTGGTGAACATTAGAAATAACGATCCGTATTGTTTCCTCTGGTCCGTTACCGCAGCCCTTCATCCAGCTAAAGATCAAGAGACTCGGTCGAGTCTCGCGCCAAGTACAGGCAACCGTACAGGCGCGCGGCCAACCGAGTCTCTTTACCCGAAGCAACTCGTAGTATATGCGTGAAGATAGGCAGCGAAAAGTGGCCGCTCGACAGCCGATGCTATTTTACTCGAAATATCTCTTAATATCTGCTGTAAAACTAAACATCAACGAATGGCTATACATCAGGACATGTCAATAATTACATTCATACTAATTTTAGGTATCCTGAATCAATTGCCACATAGATTTATGATGATATGTACGAGTACTCGATGTACGATGACATCTCAGTTTTCGTTTCAGTTCCGTCGTCGTCTCCTTCTCCGTCTCCGTATTCGTCTTCGCATGTCCGTTACCTTTTTACGCCGACGGATGGCGCTGGCTGCTTGTCTTTTTTCCCTTGTTACACAACGGATGGCGCTGGCGATTCACCAATATACAACACAAATATTTTGACTGTCAAACCAACGTTACACTGAATTTTCAGATAATATTGTATAACGTTGCTTTCACAACAGTATAGATTATAAATTTACCAGTGCCATATGTTTTCGCCAGTCTGTCGTATAGTCGGTTCACGAGTTCGGTATGGTTAATTGACAGTTCGCAAATAATGCAGTCCTAAGCAAATCACACGTAGTTTTCCATAAAATAACATAAATATATGCTAAAACAGGGAAATAAAATATAAATATGTTTAGTTCAAAACCATGCATATGCATCTTTGTATCAAAAATTTTATGCAATGACACGTGTGCCTTGCTGGAGACCTCATTGTTTTCGTTGTGTCAAAAAAACACATCGAACACGTGGACTGACTTTATGTAAATAATACGTGCTGTTATAAGGCCAGGCTAGGAATGTGAAACTACTGTAAGTAGTGTATATTATTTACATTGATTAGAATTGCTATTTAGATTGTCAAGTGATTCGAAGCCCTCATCAAGTCTCCAAGAGAATCTCCTTATTGAATATTAAATTTTCCTTTGCGTATAGCTTGATGTCATGATTGAAGAGGTATTGATACTAATACTAATGTGTATAAAATATAAGCAGAGTCGCATAAAGTGTTTAGTGTGCGTCATAGTACACAATGGCTCAGTGCAATAGTTGCTGCACTTCAAGGATGTTCCTAAATGAAAGATAAGTTTTGTAATCGAATTTCATTTATTTACTGTTCTTATTAAGTACCATATTGCTTGCATGTACACACAATGTGTTATGAATCAGAGGCAATATCGGACGCCGCATTGATGTTATAATTTTAAAGAAATGGTTTCGTAGAATGCTCTGTATAAAGTGTTATGACTATTGTGGAACAGTATCATGTATTAAGTATGAATGGCTCAGTTTAATTAATTTTTTTTCAGGTGACGATCAGCTTTAAATACTAATACTGATCCCTCTGTTTTTCCATACAGAAAGAGGCACTATTCTTAGAATATATCCGAAATGATTTCTTAAAAATGAGCTTATAATCAATTCAGACAAGTAAAACAGGATGACTGGTAACAATGCAACAACTATTTTAGTTCTCCTATAAAGAAGATTTAACAATCCACCGAATGTTTGCTTTTGCTTTATCTTTTCCAGCTATGAACATAAATGACCATTTTACAGAGTCAATATTGGATTAGTCTTCTTACAAATCTCAATAGTAGAGGTGCTAAATAAATACAGAACAATGTCCAGAAGAGAGTATCGATTCAATAATCATAGAAAGGAAGAAGATGAGCATCTATTATATCTTTATCACTATTGAGTATTTTACGAGGTATCGAAAGAAGTAAATCAATTTGTTAATTTTTGAGGTGTATTGTGATAGCAATTGTTAAGTCCTCAGTTTGACTGATGGAAGAAATAGTATATAATTGATAATATTTCACCGTTTTTCAAGCTTATTACGATTACATCAAGGGTGAATAATGAATCCAAGGACGAGTAAAAAAAGTACTTTTACCAACAATACGAGTGTCATGTTCTCGGCAGTGAATAGATAACGATAAAGTTATTCTTCATCAGCTTTATCTATTGGCAAAATTTAACATTAGCAATAATCATTTGATTCCCATTCAGTTATCATTAATTACGTTTGAATATCTTTGGTAAAATGCCATTGCTACTGTGGCAAATTTTGGTACATTTCAATTGTAAGTTTTATTTTTTAGTTATAAGTTAGAGAGCTTCGTGTACCTGTAGAATTACATTCTTATACGATAATATTGTTTTTCATATTTTAGAAATCATTAGCATTGCGGTGTTAATCAAAAAGTGGATTATATATTTATTTAGTACGCATCAGAAGACATCAGGAGTATCTTTAAAAGTTTGATCGTTATGGAGTACATTCCTCTGAAGAGAATACCAAATCTCTTCCACAGAAAAAGGCAGAAATAACTATGAAACCAGACGTATTAAATTTGCACTTTAATGGATCTCATAATACGTGGCCATTGCCAGACAACAGTACTAAGAGTGGGAGATCTCCGTGTGACGTCACGCACACTATTAGTACATGGAGGCTCTTGATTGGGTAGCTCCTACCTTTGACGCACCGATAGAACTAGCTATGACTTTCACCTAAGTGGGTTGTATATATGATGTGCAGAGTGACGCGGTGCAGTACTTTCAATATTGAAATATCGTCTTTAAGGAAATCTAAGTTCTAATTAAATTTGATAATAGCTTTATTCTGTTATGCATAAGGTTCTTTGATATTGCATTGATGTAATAATTGGTATTAAAAACAATATTGTATATCGAAGACAAATGGCTCTCTTTATTGGAAATATTATCAAATTAGATATTAGATAATTAGATAACAGATCCAATCACATGACATATCATGTTTTTATTCAATTGAAGCTTAAATTTCTTAGAAATATCAAGCAGTCAAGATTTAATTAGAACCAGAATTTTTATACAATAATATATACTGTAATTTAAAGTTATTTATTAACCGAGTATTGTTAATGAAATATAAATAAATTTATTAATTACAGGATATCTATACAAAATCTTACGGAATTTGTATAACACGGCATGACTGATCCTTTGAACGCAGTATTTGGACAAATCTTTGGGTCACTATGCTTCATCAGTAACTATTTAGTATAAATGGTAAGTTTTCTAACAGAATTTATAATATAGCTTTATGTATTATTAAATGAGTCTAATAATGAGTACCATTCTAACATTATAGCTACTGTGGAGATGTAGCATTGTTTAAGAAATGCAAAATTTTCAATACTTTTATTTTCCAGATAATCTGACGAATAAATCCGTAAACGAAGAAAAAGAAGATACTCTTGGAATCGCAAACGTGGCTACATAGACAGGAGAGAATAAATGGAATATAGTTCAGCGCACTCTTAAATTAATGGCAATGTATAGGAGATAAAAAGTAATGTATATGGATTAAAAACTTCTCGTTATTATTAAATTATAACAAACTGACCATTAATATTTGTTAAATGGTCAAACGATGATCGGAAGATAGGTGATATCTATTGATCATCACAAAATTATGTAATCGTTTTTAGATGACCAATAGATATTGCCTATCTATTCTTTAATCTTTTGACTATTAATTACATGTTAATGGTCTTGTAACCACCCCTCTCCTTTTCTCTATTAGTACATGGACGCTCTTGATTGAATAGCCCCTGCGTTTGACTATAGCTACTACCACTTTTGCTTCAGAGGTACACACATCATGGGCAGGATGACGTAGTGCAGTACTTGTAATATTGCAGTAACATCTTTATTTAAGAAAGGTAAGTTATGTTTAAGTTTCATGATATTTTTATTGTATTGCTTAAAAGGTTCCTAGGTACTGTTCGGATATGTTGTAAATATTGGAAACAATATAAAATTTGTAAGATACATTAATTTGGATATTAGATAATTAGATAAGAGAACCTTTCAAGTGACATCATCCATTTATTCAATTATAAATTCTCTTAAACTCCACACTGGTGCAAATTCGCACTAGCCAAACTCAGCCGTTTGAATCGGTGAAAAGGACGGTTGCCAGTGGCTTATCCACTCTTTGGGAAAAACGTTTAGACCCTTTCATAACAGGTAGCGTTGGTTTTAGCGTTAGTCGTATCGTAAACACGAAAAGAGACATGTTAAATGTCACTGCTAGTACGTTTTTTTAGGATTGTGAATATGGGTATATATTGTTCAAGTTTTGAAGTAATTTGTTTTTCTTCTTATTAAAAAGCATTTGCAAAATATGCGATGATAATCGTTGAACATTGTGCGTTCGATGTGCAAAAGATATAATGTTTTTATGTATAACTGTTGTATTAAAAACAAAAAAAATGTTAGTA
>JARQST010003244.1:0-17197 GCA_030142225.1 Pachycephus smyrnensis
ACGCCATGACAGATTCGTAGGCTGTCACTGCTGATATTCAGGTATGTTTTATATATTTTCAAAGCAATAATTCAAAATTGGGCTCCGCAGGGAAAGTTATATTATCGGAAGGCTTCAATATTGTGTCATCAATTTATTGATAGTGCTTTTTGTACAGAGATTTTTGGGTGCGAAGTTTTCTCGCTTCGAGCTCTCGTACGTGCGACACATTCACACATAGAAAATGCTGTTCCATTCCCCCTTAAGGGTTTTCCGAAGATCGAAGGGCACGAGGACGAGGTTAGTGCTTAGAATAAATCACCGAGTTGATGCTTCACTCGAATCTCTACAATTCCGTCTGGCATGCTGTAAGGCCGCCCGTCGTTTTATATTATGTTATGGAATTCGGAGGGACATATTACTTAAGGATTTGTTTCCATATTTCATTAATTGTATCTCCTTTGTTTTAATCATTTTTAGACTGGAATGTGCGGTGCCTTGCTACACTCCGTTCGATTTGATGTGGGGCATATTACACAATTCACAACATATTCATCATCCTTCTGGGAAGGTTTAGAGCTATTAAGTATAACGGTACATTATACTTTCCGCCTCGTTCTCAAGATTACAGATGTAGTTTCCCTTGAGGTCGCTAGATGTCACAACGTTTAGAGTGAAGAAAAAACCCCCTACCTACTACCCTCCTCTTTGTCCGTTCCCCTGCTGCGTCATATTTTTAGAGTACATTTCGCAAAATTGCTGTTTATTTACCGGGTAAGGGAGAAGAGAAATTTTCTCAAATTCTCTTTGGGAGGGTTGTAATCTCTTCGAACGAGGCCTTTCGTATAATTACGATCGAACTTCACTTAAGGTAAGTTCGTTTGATCGTTTAATTGTCAAGGGGCTGAGCAGAAAGATAGAATGTAAGCGCTGCACTCCGTGCATTACGCGGCGGCGGCGTCTATAGGTGGCCGGCGACGGCTTGCGTGGTAAAATGTTTGCCTTATGTTCCCTATTAACTCCTAAACCCTCGACCGATGTGGGTCAAATTTTGCATAGTTAGTCTCTAGGACCCTACGGAAAATATAGGCTACCATAACAACTGGACACCCCACCCCTCAACCTGATTGTTATCGTTTGATTTTAACATGTTCTAAATATAAGAAGCCCGAACAACGCCGGGTAGTATAGGATAGTATAGTATATATATTGTATATTCATTCATTTTATGATTAATTTTGTATTTTATTAAATCATTCATTTTTCTCAAATAAACAAACTATTTATTTACTGTTGGATTTTCATGGTTTTCATTTATTCGTGGCAGCCCAGGTCCTGTAAATGCAATTAATCAAGATTCTATCGTATATTATCTATATAGACACACGCTAGAGGAGCTGGTTTGTCTACTAATTCACTTTAACTTTATATAATTTTTTTATGACGTCAACATCTATAAAAACTACAATATTTAAAAATACAAATTTACGTAGAAAAGGTTGCTTAAATTTCGAAGTGTATGTATGTAGGATATACGATGTAGCTTTCTATTACAAACATTTTTCGGAATGTAACACGTGGGCTTCTGATAATAAGAAAATATACGTATATTAAGTGCTAAAGTTCGCCTAGAAACAAATTTGTCGCGAAGGATATGAAGAAAATTTTGTCATTGTACATGGTAAATTGTATTAGAGTTAATTTACTAACGAATCAGGAGATATTATTGAATTATGAAATAGAATAATTTGAATGAGTTGGATAGTATATTATACAATTATATTCATACAATAATATATGATGTACTAGAATTAATTTTAGTCATTATCCATTATCCCTAACCCATTATAATAAATTTTCATGTTTATACTGATGAACTAATTAAATTATTTTACGCTTCCGCGAAAGACTTGTTGTTGATTACTAGCAATGATACCCATTCGATGTGTTGAGAAAAACATAGTTGTTTAATATGAATATTTGTTAATTTTGCTAAGATGATAAATTACCTGCGAGCTGCGTTTTCCAGAACCCCGACGAGAGACGGCATGAGGTGGTGCCAAGGCATCCAGCTCCTTTCGCTTCTTCATCTTTTTTGCTGGAAGACGGAGTGGCACTGTCACACTAACTGAATCCATCTCAAATAAATGCACTATATACCCAATAGGTCCACTTAGTACGTTTTTCTTACATCCAATTCGACACCATAAATTTTCAATCTTTGTCAACACAATCACTTTAATGTCCGATAGCGCCCCATTGTGCTTGTTGCAATACTTAAAGATTTGAACTGGCAATTATTATTTGCATGAACATTATTTAAGCACAAATCAGCGAATTCAATATTTCAGGGTGTAAGATCATCCTTGATGTTGTAAAACTTGATTAAATGTTTTACTCACGGATGGTTGAGGACGTCACTGGAAAATGAGTTGGAATTTGAAGTCCTTTGCATTCACACATCATTAGTAGCTTTCATTCAGCTTCATAAATGATACTTAGAAACTTCACTAACCTAATATTCATTCGCTGTTACTAAGCTTTACGGTTCTATGACTCGTACTGTTATGTTAACGTCTGATAATATCATGAATTATGTCACCACGGATAATCAGACAAAGTGAAGAGGCTAATTATCACAAGTAATACAACTATTATTTTTGGTCGCTATAATGTACGATATGTAATGTACGATGTATAATGTACGATATAATGTACCACGGAAATTATACAATATAATACTTATTATGTTATTCAAAAAATTAATAAAATTTTCAATACAGAAAATATTACTCGACCGAAGAGTCGCAGTTCAATATGAATTTTCGGTTTAAAAATATTTGTACTTAGGACAGATTTTATAAGCGTTCTCAATAGCAATTTAAAAAATATATGAAAAAAAGGTCTAAATTTTATTCAACCAGCTTCCTTTTGTTAAATAAAATGATTTACAAATATATTAAAAATTATAATCAAATGCTATGACCCGATAAATTAGTTTGCATTTACCGAACATCAACCGTTAGGTATAATGCGTTAGGTATATGAGAACACATCACATGATTCACGACGCGCACTATGATAGCATCATCAACTAACGATAAAAACTATTTCTGTAAAACGAAATATTTTCATCTTAGTATCATAAGGTGCCATTAATCAAACTAAAATTAGGCGCTTAACTATTTCATCATGATGTAATCTATTAAAAATTTAATTAATACAATAATACAAAAATAAAGGGTTAATATATTTCGTAAGGTTTACAATGAAGCAGGAGATGCTAAAACGAAAAGAAAGTGATTTTTTCTTTTTCTTTCAATTATTTCTTACAAATTGGACACATGGAAGGTTATGAGACTTGGGAGAATGTGCAATTGCGATGTTTCGATACAATGTTAATGTCAACTTCGAGAAATTAATGCTTTTCATGCTTCATGACATCAGTCACTATTTAAGCCTCGTAAGTTATGTAACATTTGTCTTTACGTCAAAACGCCACCACTTTTCCTCCTATTTAAGATATAATTGGTGTTTTGAACCTGAACTGCATAGAAATCGCACTTATTACATTTTTGCAAACTTGTGCTACTATGCCTGCTACAAATATGACAAAATCTGGACTTGTGTCAGTTGGCCAATTAGTTCTCTAAGGTAAGAAGCGCATTCGACGTTCCAGTCTTCAGTAAAGACAGAATCAGCCCTCCTGATTTTAAATATATTATCTTAATTTTAAAAAAATGTGATTTATGTCGTTTTGCTTTGCAACCACAGATCCGTAGATTCATTAAACATAAATCTCATCTATATGGGCGTATTCACGCAACTTGCAACATTCTGGTGTGGCTTAACGGAATCGACGCCCCGCCTAAAAACATTGTTACTCGCTGGTGCACTATTATACATCTAGCTATCTATCTATGCATTTATCACTCATTTTATTTAAGAATGTAGAGAAACCACGAAACCTTGATTCACATTGATTTAGATATTCAAAATGGTCATCTTTTAGGTCAATACAAACATTTACTTTAGTATGCAAATTTTATTGCATATTTTTTAGTATTTGTTGCGAAATGCCTTTGAAATCTCTGTGATTCTTGCTTTAAAATCCTGTACATTTTGCAAGTGCATAAGATGCAACCATATACTTTAAACGCTGGTGCCTGAAGGCAACTCTGTTTCTTCCAAAACTTATTATTATGATTGCCTAATCTCCCTGATTTCTAATAATAAATCGAAGTATTACTGAAATTGTACAAAAATCTGTAAATTGGCAGGTTACGTTTTGTACAGTTCAGTTGTTATGTGGCCTCACATAAAAAGTTCAGAGGGATTAAATCTTGAGATCTTGCGGACCAAGATACTGCACTTCGCCTGCCAATCCACGATTTCAGAAACGCAACTGTTTTACATGGAAGTTGTTAATACAATTGCATTATACTTCAACCAAACTCAACGCATTAGAAGAGTCTTTAAAAAACTGAAACTTCCATTGACAGTCGAACTTCGTTACTGTTTAAGGAGGTTCTGCTATGATCAAAAATAGTACATAAAAATCTTAATATAAAATATAAGTATCAAGAAATTCATATAAAAAAAGTTTCGGACCTTTTTAACTCTCGACTGTCCGCCTGCCTGAGGGCAGGCACAAAAGGGGAGTTATGTGTTTCAACCTATAACTTTATGCGGTACTCCACAGAACTGCAAAATTATATTGAAAGAGATACTTTTATTTCAGCAATAGGCTGTTCTGAATACCGACATGTGTTTAGCACACAAAGTTAGATAAAGTTACTAAAAATATTTTTTAAATATAAAAAACTTTAAGTCATCAATACTTGCCTATCCAATATTTACCAATCAGAGCAACGCAGTGAAGTTGGCGTTCCTGAGTAGAGCCGCCAATTTATATGTGCTCTACTATACGTTTAGTGAATGAACGAGTGACAGCTGTTTTATATATTTCGTTTGCAATATAAATTATTATATAAAAAATTATATCAATATTATCTTTTATCATTAGCATTAATTTTCTAATGATTATTTAATCAAAAAAATTATATTCAAAAATCGGATATTTCAATAGGAATTGTACTTGTGAGTGAATTATATATATGAATTAAAGTACTTGCTGAGTAAATAAAAATTATTTTTGAACTGCTATCAGCAAAAAAATATATTGGAGATTGAACTCAAACTTTAATAAATGGTTGTCAAAAATCATCTTAAAGAAATATTCTGCGTTGAAGTCAATGAAATTTCTCGAAGATCAAAGGTTATGAATTATCGCGACTAGAAAAAACAATTTAAAAGGTGATACAACTAGCGTCCAATTACATTTAAAAAAATGTAAATAATTGCAGTTTCTATATGTGTGGATGATAATACTTTTTATATTCTTATTCATAATATCGAAATAATTGAATGATTCATTTGACCGCTTTCGTTACTATATTTTCAATTAGAATTAGAACGCAGTAGAAGATTCTCCTTAAGAACTATTGAACTACGACAGTCAAGTAAAGTGAAGCACCATCGTACTGAAACAACATTCAGAATCCAATAGCAAGCGGTACATTTTCAAAAACGAACGGAAAAATTCAGGTAATGGACAACTATGAGGTATTCCTTTAAAATATATGGCTCCATTAGGTGATCATTATTGGAATGCGGATTTTCTCACCGAATGTGGTATAGAATTTGCCTAACAATGTAAGCTATTTTTATTTTCAAAACCGTTATTATCACAGCATGCAACAAAATGTGTACAGCTCACTAAAAGCTTCTATTGACGAAGGGGTTAATAGTTGAACAAAAAATTAAAGTTCTGATTTTTGTTAGATTCCTAAAGGGAGTCAAGGAAGTGTAGTGATCGATAGATAGATGGGAAGGAGAGTAGAAAGTACCCGCGCGAGTGCTAATGCGTTTGGGTGGAACTTTGTTCCTACTAACATAAGCCCCACAAAAATACCGCGAGCTACGTGAATCACCTTGTCCTTGGCATTCAGTATCACAGACCCTGACACCTTGGCTCGAACGTTCGTATGTCTGAATGAGATAATGAATGTAGAGTATCAACTTAGTTTAGTTAACAAAATTATTTGCGTTATCATCCAACAATAACATTTAGTGAACAATGAGTACGAAAACTAGAAGTGCTATAGAAGTATATGAAATCATGAAAAATCAAACAGACATGTGAAATTATTAACAAATATTTCTTTGATGTCATTCAATGAACAAGGAAATACATGATATGGAAGTTCGTGTTTTTAATTTTTATGCCATAACACATAACCCTAAGAACCATATGATTACCATTTTATGCATCTGCCGTTGAGCAAAATATTTAAAAGAACTAGAGAACGCATATAAATGTTAATGTCTACATAAATACATTCAGAACTAGATTTTCTTAGTAAATTTAACTCTATCAGCTCAAACATTCATCTAGAAATTTTCCCACGAAAAATTCCGTGTCACACATAACCACATATACATTGAGCGCGTGCAAGCACATCGACACGTACATCCATTTGCTTCGATGATGAATCGATGAAACACTCCACACATTCCTTGAAATTATTTTTAAAAAACAATATCAGCCATGAATCGTACTTACTACCTAATACGACCTCCACGTCGTCACAGTCACCTTACCAGAATGTATTATCTATTCAACAGTAAGTCATGAGAACTCACCCCAACCATTGTACATATACATACATCTAGCTACTCAGATATATTAAATCTAATACAAAACTTCAAACAGACCTGAACAATTTTAATAATGTCATATATAAAATAATATTCTTTGTAAGAGAACGTTTGGCACTACTGCTATCTCGTGTAGCTGGCAAACTGACTGCTTATGCGATCTCGTGTTGGATAAGATAAGCACAGCAAACATGCTATTTTCAGTACATGGAATTGTTTCTAGCATTTTTAATGTTCATTGATAATACAAAATTATAGTATTTTATCAATATTTTATAAGTAATTATTTTAAATGAAGTTAACTACTGCAGATCAAATGATGTTGATGCTCAATAAAAACTCGCATACGTGTCTGTACGGTCTCGTCAGAAACGTGAAATTACGCGAAAATATCTACATCGTACGATATATATACTGAACAAAATGAATTTTACTGGTTAACGTAAAAATACCAACTAGTAGTATATTTTACATTTCATATAGGAATAGTACTTCTTATTGCACGGGTGAAAATAATTATATATATTAAGCGTTATATGTTAGTGGGTAATATTTAAAAGATACTAAGGAGGTGTATTATCACACTGCACTAATTAATATCATTGATTATGAAGCTTACAACATGGAATTATACCGTAGATAAAATGTTATACTAACGATTGATTTACATATTTAAATTCTTATTACATTATAAAAAAAAATATATGTCAACAACATGAACGTCAACTTCGAATTCTACAGTGCTGAGTCGGATATGGCTATGATCCCGCGCTATTAATGTAGTTTGGTTGAAGGAATCGAGAAACATATTTTTATGTTATAACTCAAATTTTGAGTTTCAGTTTACGATTAAGGTTTAGTAGATGAAGATTAAGGTTTAAGTAGATGAAGCTAATCCAATAGAGAAAAAAGCCACCTTTCTGTATGCTTATAAAAATAAAAACAATCTTACTCCCAACTTACCTCTTTAAAAAAAAAAAGAGAAAATTCTGTTTCTTTCTTAAGCTATAAATGTCTCGCTTTTTCTTTTATTTTTAGTTGCAGAATAGAAGTAATCCATCATGTATCAATAACATCTCAAATGGAATACTGGATTACAATTGCGTTTTACAAGTATGACCTTTCAGTGCTCATTGATTACCATTAAGAATCCTGGTGCTAAACAGAATTAGGAATATAGTGACAGACTTTAAACTTCACTAAAAATAATGTACCCTGAATTGCTTTAGTAAACTCAAAAATTACAATAAAATAACACCACAGTCTAAATTGCAATTATGGATTGCAAAGTAAATTCTTATGGATGTAATTCAGCAATGCAATGAGAACTATAATACTTGCAATATAGAAGCATAGATGGAACTAATCACGAACAGTTCAATAGTAGTCCTGTTGTGATTCAGGATTAGAATCCCGGGAATTCGGGAATCGTCGGGTAATTTGGGATTTGTTTCCGAGTTAGGAAGTAGAACTCGAACTTCAGTGTCAAAGTTGAATAATAATTTATTGAAAAGGTTTGATGTGGTATCACACTATTTCTCACTAATACAGTAAATTAACAATAAATTAGTTTTTCGAGATCAAGAAGTTTGAGGCTACGATAAGTATTCCGACTAAATCACCGCAGTGATGCTTCCTTAACTCTCTGTACTCCGTCTCACGAGCCGGAGTGCCGTCAGCCGCTACATAATCATGTTATGAAATTTCGGCAAGCGCAATGACTAAGAATTTGTTTTTATTTCATTAATATGCCCTTTTGTTTCCATAATTTTTGAATGGAAATGTGCGTCGTTGAATCTCCATTAGACTCCATCGGTTTCGACGTGTACCATATCACTCAATTTAAAACAATTCTTACGAAAAATATTTTGCAATGACAGTATTGTCCATGTTTAATATCCAGATTCGCAATTTGTGATTGTAACCGTTACTGTGGGTGTTAACCCATACTGAAATATCATTACATTGAAATTATGTTAAGTAAAATCTTGTTTATTAAAAAGATGTTGTAAATACAACGTAGTACTGTGTAAACATCAATCTTCACAATTCGAATTTTTAATGTCAAATTCTTAGCATCTTTGTGGGGCACTTTACCGTATTTGCCGAGTCATGAAAGTTGTAAATTATTTGATTTTAACAAACGGATGATACAACCACACTTATAAGTCACATTATCATTTACATATTTTTATATAAACTAGACTGACATGCGCGTTTCGCGGGTGCTCTGAACATTATGGCGCTGTATTAATATGTTAAAAAATTAGATAATTATGATCTTCTTATCAAATTATGTACAGAACAATAAGTTCACACTACCACATTTGCAAATCAGTTAGTTTTTTAAAATTCAAATCTGCCTGTTTTTAAATTGATTATAATATTTTGAATTCAATTGGTTCCTTCAAAAATGAGTCAATCCATTCTTAAACGTATCAAATCCTTTAGAATCCTTTTGCAATCTTCAAATAGATATAATGTTTTCCAAAATCTACCATTTTATTTCAGAACCAAAATCAGCAATTTCGAAATTGACCATACCATTTACGAAACAGTATGTCATTTTTTGAAATATTCAACGTCTTTCTAAACCAAACAACTCTTTTCTAAATCAATAAATATTTTCATAAATCGATTTAACAAATCGACCAACCTGTATTAGATCTATCCAACCTATGTTAAATTCAAGTCAGTATTGTCGCAGTCTAATCAGCTTCTTCCTCAACCAGTCAGCTTTTTTCTAAAAATTGATGATCCTCTTTATAGACGACCAATTTTGAAACGGTAATAGAGGCATTACAAATCGACTAACCATATCATTTTGTGGCAACATCTCTTGTTAATAAATATACATTGCTCCACATTACGCAAAAAACAAACCGACCAGTCTTCTTTTCAATCGAATCTGTTTAATTTTTCTTCGAGTAAATAAATCATTAACTCTTAAACACTGACATTAATCCCCACCTGTCAAACTATTATTAATTAGATTGATATGAACAACGAAATAGCAATTTCACATGTATCAACAGACCAATCGGCATAGCGGTAAACGATACCAATCATTCGAGAATACATCATAACTTACTAAGGGGGAAAATGATGGAAATATTTCTAAATTGGGATCGATGATCGAAAGTATTCAAAGGGCTACATACACCTAGAGGCAGGAAAAAATAAGATGAAATTTCAGAATTTTTTTCATAGACAAATTTTTATTACAAAATCTATAAACCCATCTTGAAGTACATACTTTTATGTGTGTCCAGTAAAATTTGTATAAATAAATATCATAAAATTAAGCGTGTACATGGGATCCCGTAAAAGCTGTTCGGTGATGAGGGCTTCTGCAGTGCTCATCATAATTATGACATTTTTCATCTGAAATAAAAAATGAAAATGTCTTCTTGAAAGACATAAAAAGAGGAATTTTTTGTCATAGCCGATTAAAAAAATTTTTATTTTTCGGAAAATGACGGCCATTCGAATGTGTATTATTTTCGAGTAGAAAAATCGATCTCTTTTTATCAATAACAAAAAAAACTATTATGTTTAAAAAAAACCTATAACAACTAGTAGATAATTGTATAAAGAAGATCTGTGGAAAATTTCAACTGAATCGGTCCATTAATTCTCGAGATATATTGAGCACCGTTTTCGAAAATACAGTTTTGAGAAAAAAGCGTTTAAAATTTTCGATATAGATATCACCGATGAAAAATTTTTCCTTTTATACTCACATTGAATCATCGATTCCTGGACCATATAGCTACCCTTCTGCGAATATATTGGCTTCCAATTCCAATTCCCTAGGAGAGGAAGGGTGCTCTTTTTGTCCGCTCAACAATGGGTGCGTTCCGATATTCGCTTAAAGCGCTGCAGGTATGGTTGTGTTTCATTCCATTGCATGTGAGTAAACAGGGACACAACGATACTCGCAGCACTTTGAGCGAATATCGGAACGCACCCATATACCTGCGAACGCTCGGCCCGCGCGCTGGGCCCTCGCGCATACTTGCCTGTCACAGGCTGTGACTTCGTTCATTTTACGAATGTCGTAATGAAATTTTCAAAGAATATAGTTGAAAGTTTGTACAACCGAATAAAAATATTTTTGAAAAATCGATTTTTTCGACCCACGAAGGTGTATGTAGCCCCTTAAGCGTCCAGAGCGAATATATTTGCGCACATAAAACGGCTATTGAAAGTATTAGGATATTAAAACTGATGGCCAGGACAATGTGTGTATAAAGAGCGACAACTGAATAAAAAAAGCAATAGTCAGATGTATAGAAAACGACAAATGCTGAGTATCTGGACGGTAAACGATAGTTAGAGACCCCTGGGTATCAAGAACAATGGTCTAGGACACTTGGACGTCGGAACGATTGAACGAAATATTTTTGTATTTTTTTAAATTTTCTGTCGTTACGATTTGCCATGAGAAACCACCGAATGATAGTAGTTCGTAATAGATGCAAATTACCGTCCGAAATGTGTCATGATTAAAAAATTTGACAGTTGTTAAAATACGTTCAACAGGCGGCTAAACTTAGAAACCAATTATTTGCCACATTAAATACAATTTTTCTTTAACACCCCTAAGGAATACTTAAGTTGGTTCATTTAGCATCATAATAGTATTCGTATTTCGGTGAAACCCTGTACATCGTTCATTACAAACACATTTCCTACGTAAAGTATTATCTTTGAGATAAGCGGAAGAACAAAGATCCACCATTTTTTTTACATTTTTTACTTTACAACACACTATCCTCATAAAATATTCGTCCACCTGTCAAAAACGTATCAATAAATTAAGGCATGAAAAATTAGGGCGCAGGATTAATTCCATGAACACCCGATATTTAACAGTTAGAGGACGGGAAGTCGATTTTTTGGCTTATGTTTGTATGGAAAAACTTAAGGTGTGTTTAAGTTAGTTATCTTTCTCCGATCTACTCTGAGTTACTTTATTATCAGAAAAAGATATCAGAAAAGGAAGAGAGAGCAATCAGATGTGGAAATTAGAGCGAAGAGAGCGGGGATAGTTCCAGCGATTTTGGCACGCTTTCGATGTGAAGATTGGTATGATCAAGAAATTATATTGTTATTTTCTATTTACTTTCCTTCCTAGCTCACATTTATAAGCTTTCTATTTTATATCAGATTAACAGTCCGGTTAACGCTTCCTCATTCAACGCTGTTTCGTTTACCGCTCTAAATTCTAAGAACGCATCCTGAGCGTTAACCAGGATCTTATTGTGCTTTGAAGAATATCACACAAAAAATTACTAAATCTATTTAGTTACAATTTAGTATCTATTTAGTTACGTAAAAGTTCTGTATATTTATATTAATATAAGTGTTTTAGGAAAAATTTATATTTGTGTTAGCGGACCGGACGGAAAGCCAACTTTTCGGTTCCACATCGGTCTCATACATCTTCTACAATATCAATTTAACATTCATGGCTTCCGGATGGTTGCCGCGTCTAATTTATACCCGTGATCGTGTTCGTGTTTTAATTGACCAGTTGGTCAATTAAAAATCTTACAAGGGGAGTGCACGAGGTGGGAAATTCAATTCGGGATGGGGTTTCATGTAATTATAGGGGACCCATAAGGTATTACAGTAATAAAGTATGAGCGTATTAGAAAGTTATATTTAGTAGTCGACCGACCGAGTGGCTATAGAGGTAGCATTGAGTACTTCCACGCAGGTGGGCAGGGTTCAATTCCGACTTCATGCAACATTTTTTTCTTCTTCATTTAAAATTTTCATTTTTATTATTTCACTTAAAAAATAATTAAATAATACATGCTATTCGACCTAGGTGTTCTCAAAATTTTTAGCATATCCGGTAAACCAATTTAATTCATATTTACAGCAATATCAGAGCAAACAGGTTTGCCTTGAGGCATGATCACATAGCTTTGCTGTCGCATCTTATGTATCCACCGTTGCAAGACAAAATTATTTTAATGGACTGGAAATTTCAAAACCGGTGTATTGGACATCCGCAAATGTTACTGTTCCATCTATATCTAAAACATAATTTTCCTTGTAAGTTTCAACCCAATCGGTTAACTGATTCACCCAGAATTTTGGATATAGACATTAATTTTTCATATTTCTTCGCATGTGCCGTTTTGAAACTGAAAGCGTTGGACATCTACAAATATTAATATATCATCTACATCCAAAACTTAATTTTTCAGGGAAATTCCAATTTGATAGTTTCAGCGGTGCGTGTGAAATTTTGGATGCAGACATACAAAAATACAAACATGTCTGCAAACAAGCACGAGTGTTTTTTTTTGCAATGACGATTGTATATGACACTTCCGCGTGTTCCATACGGTCATGCTTAAAATTCTCGTATGAAAGTAATGGATTTGTGACATGCGTTTTGCCAATGCGGGGACCAATGCGGGGATGCCTTAGCGAAAAACTTCCTTACGCCAATATATAGTCTCCCTGTGTGGTGCATGCTTAGCACTATAAATTTAAATATAGGGGAGACTAGGGCAAAGTAGGACATTGGGGTAAAATTTAAGTAAATAATAAAAAAATGGGTCAACTTAAATAAATTTCTTTGTACGATTTTACACGTTTATAAAGTACATTAAACGTATGTTTATTTAACTTGACACGAAATCGAATGTCATAGTGGGAATGACACAAGTCATTGAACATCAGGTATGTAAGGAACTGATTGATTTACTTATGGAGACAGAAAACCAATATCCAACAAACTAAGAACAAACAACTATATACAAACTATATACAAATACTATTTACAAACAACAATAATGTTACAGAGTTAGCCATTGCGATTCGTTCGATGACTGCTGATTCGTTTTTCGCCAATATTTTCGCACCGCTTTATAAATATATAAATCATATCTAATAGTTATCAAGAGACTCGGTCGAGTCTCGCGCCAAGTACAGGCAACCAGCGGTACAGGCAGCGGGTAATGATTTCTTTTGCATGTAATTGGATACCTGAACAAATTTTTCCCACATACAGTACAACCTCTGTCATTGCAGCCTCTTTCTTTGGCCCAGTCACCCCTACATCTCTCTCGTCTTGCTTTTAACCCTCTATGGGCCGAATTTTTTTCATGAGTATAAAAAAATTTATGTAACGTAAAATCAACAAATTTCAACCTATAAATACAGAGTATATAATAAATATAGTAGTATGTGACTTGAAAGTTACACGGGCCCATAGAGAGTTAAACACAACTGCATTAAATGTGTAACTGTCTTACACACTTAACACATTGTATGTGGACTATCTTGCGTGCCTCAGTCCACGCGGCATGGGCTATTTTGGCGATCTCATTCGACCGACAATATGTTAAAAACGTACTAGTACGTTTCCCGCATACAATGTGTTAACGTCATAACAAAAAAGTGTGTGTGTGTGTGTGTGTGTGTAAGCGAGTGCGCGCAAGCGGACATGACTGTATGAATCCAAAACTTTTGATAAATTGCTGAACGAATTGGATTGAAATTTAGAACGAAAACCAAGTTCTTGATTAGGTAATACAGTAAAAATGCGAATGTTCAAACGGATTTACAAAAACACGTGGAGAAATTAATTTTTGTTTGCGACAACGAATGTATAGAGGCAACCGTATGATACGCCCTGTCGTGCCTCAACATAAACATATTCGTCACAATATTTTAATATAGTAGGATGTACTAAAAAGTTGATAAACAGAAATTATTTTAAAGCATGCAGAAAAAATTATATCAGCGGTAATAACTTGACAAGATTACTATTTCTCCGGCCACTTGATTTGTCGATTGTTTCTGGTAGTATTTTTACGCGAAACAATGAGGCTTATTGCACCAATTGTTCTAGTTTTCGTGATATGGAATTTTTAAAATTCCCAAACAAAGGAACAGCAATGGTACCTATCACAGCATTACAATATTGTGTCGGATTTGCTCGTTTCGGTCGCTCGCCGATGATACTTTTTAACTAAAACACCATCTGGATCAGTAATAATGTAGAACACTGGTTTGAAATTGCTTTATTTTTGCCAAGGTTTTTTAATTTACATTGTTCAAGTTGCTCTCAATATTTTTGGATGCCAAGGGCATGCCGCTGCAATATTTTCGATAAATAAAGGGAAATATTTTATAACGCACTGGTAGTCCCCCTAAATGTATTATACATTCAGAATGTACATTTGTAAACACGTACGCTGGCCCTTTGAAAACCAAGGTTGTATTCAAAATTTTATATTATTTATTTTTGACATTAACACTGCATATCTCGAAAACTAGATCAGTTAGCGCAATAAGTCTCACACACTATTTTGTTCCTTGTAAAAAATACAACCAGAAACAATCGTCAAATCAAGGAGCCGCAGAAATCGTAATCTCCCCAATAACTTATTGCCATAATATAATTTCTTAACCCCTTCGCTATGGAGACAAAAATCACAAAAATGGGCCAAAAATGTGCAGGATGTTTTAGCGGATGAATTTCCATGTAAAAATGTATTTTACAGTTTTTGCGGTCCCTGATTACGATTCCGAAGAGAAAATTTCAAAATTCAAAATGGCGGATCCAATAAGGCGACCGAAAATGTCGAAAAATTCAATAGTTTTTTGGGTCGTTGAATACAAATTTGGGATTAAAATTGGAAAATTCAAAATGGTAAATCCCACATGGCTGACAAAAATACTTTTTATGAAAATTTGTAATTTTTTATAAAAATCTGTATACAAGGGTTTCGTACTACATAAATAATACAGTCAACTCTCCTATAACACGGTTTATTCGTTCCGTGCTATATCCAAATCGTATTATAAGCGAAACTTAGAAGTAATACAGATCAGGGGAATGCGTTCCGTGTTATATCGAAACCGTGCTTTTAAAGTACCGTGTTATATCGAAATTGTGTTGAGGAAAACTTAGAAATAATACAAATCCGAGGAATGCGTTCTGTGTTATATTGAAACCGTGTTATGAGAGGGTTAAGTGTATTACTGTTGTCCAACTGCTTTAATAAAAAAATTAAGCGAGTCAAAAGTCTTTTTATTTAACAATTACAATCTTATAAAACCCTCTTATAAAACCACACTCTGAGAACACTGGAAAATACGTCTGAATTTATGAACAAGAAAACGTCTACTGAATAAGTTTTCAGTAAAAACTGTGAGGCGCAGATTTCGCATTATTATGCCATTTAGTATACAAGAGGAATTCCCTGCTTATTTCAACCAAAATAGTATGGTGGAAAAATTCGTGCTATATGAGAGTTGTTCAAGTTTATTAAGTCGTGCTATATGGAAACCGTGTTATGAGAATACCGTGTTAAAAGAGGCCTGTCGTAATTTTTTCACCGTATTATATGGAAACCGTGTTATAAGAGGGTTGAGTGTATACAGGGTGTCCCAAAACTACTTTCCTTACGGAAAGTGGGCGATGGCCCAAATACCCTCCCGCAATCTGTTTTCCAAAATTCGCAATAGTTTTTAAACGGGAAGCATTTAAGATGCACTAATCAGAATGAAGGATTTTCGCGGTTCATGGCTGCGTGGTTGTGGCTCACGGAGCTGCTGCACTACCTCCCACCACGCAGCCAGTAGAGAAACCCAGTGATTCCAATCGGGCTCCCCTAGCGTACTGCGCATGTGCCGCGCCGGCCACCTGATTGGTTGCATTTCACGCGTTTATTTGAAATGAGATAATACGAGATATAATAAGTAATAATAGATACGTATTGTAAAATGCATTGAAATGGTATTTTGATAGTTAATTTGAGTATTCGAACGACGGGTAATTAGACTAATAAAAATTTTATGTACCCGTTATCACGAAATTTCAGGGGAAATCTGGTCTGCCATATTGGACATAACATTTTGAATTTTCCAATTCTGACCTCAAATTCGTATCCAGCGACCTAAAAAAACCCTCTAGTACAGAATTTTATAGAAATCCGATAGTTCATTGAATTTTTATTGAATTTTTTTTCATGACGTGTACACACGTCATATACAGTGGGAGCCCCCAACTAGTCCATGATGTGGTCGACTCCTTCACTTAGGAGTTGACCGATTTCAATGAAACGAAAACTAAAATATTTCTCATGAAAAGCAATGAAAAGTGTGTGGAATTAAAAAAAAAATGTCTCTTGCGGGAGTGAACCGCCACTCGATTTTCCTGTTCTTAACTCTACATAAAAAATTTACCAATCGAATGGAATGAAACATTTACCACTTAAAAGGAAAAGTAAAATTATAGTTGACGTATTTTTCCGTATTTACAAGAAAACGAGTTTAAGGGGATAAACTACCCCTTACACACCGATACATTAATTTTCATATAGAATCTCTTTTCTCGCAATTCAAAGGGTCCGTGCTTTACTTAAAACAAATTTGTCATCATTATACCAATCTTCGTCTCAAACCAGCGTCAACTTTCAAAACAGAGCATTCGCATTTGCTTT
Organism: Pachycephus smyrnensis; assembly: GCA_030142225.1. NCBI lineage: Eukaryota > Metazoa > Arthropoda > Insecta > Hymenoptera > Cephidae > Pachycephus > Pachycephus smyrnensis. Next base: position 17,178 of record JARQST010003244.1, read on the forward strand.
AGGTCGCATTCACACTAAGG
>JARQST010003279.1:0-17017 GCA_030142225.1 Pachycephus smyrnensis
GTGCAAAAGTATAGTCACGTATTTCCACGACTTGCCACAACGCGGGGCAGCACCGTCAACTTGGAGTTCGTCGAGTCATTCCATTCCCCCTTAAAGATAGATGAAAAGTGTACGCACCTGTGGCCTATTGTCTGGCGAACTTTAGCTCCTTTGCTTTCTTACGGTACTTGCTCTTCTACGAGCCGACAGGCAAATGGGATAAGCGCATATCATGTATCGCGAAATCGGCGATACATGGTGGGGAAGCGCGAAGGCGCTAGCGTAACCGAAAATTGATTTGGCGCGTAAATATAAACTGTTCCAGTGTAATTGATTTTGTTGTTGAATTAACGTAAACATAGTCTATTTGAACATATACAATTATTCTATCCAATTATCATATAGTTTACAGCAGCTTCGGGACTATTCTTTTAATACTATTACTTCTTATAGTATATATATAAAGTATTGCACGTGATGAGATACTGGTATTTGCATACTCTAACCATGGTATAAAGAGTACGGTATGTTCGGTTCATGGACACATTTTTGACCACTTCTGTACAACCCGAAGATTCTACCATTTTTCAATATGGCATTGTTTATGTTTTAACTTCATACTTGAAATCGCGTATGAAACGTATCTCGTGTATCAATGTTAAAGCGACTATTTCTGGATAAAACTAATAATTTGATGGGAAAATGCCATCGTGCGCAATAAGAAATTGCGAAAACATTCTTGACAATTTTTGAAAGTTAAACCTGTGAGTCTTGTTTTAAATTACGCAGTAGCAACGGCGGAATCTTCGGGTTGCAGCTTATTGGTCCTCTTCAACCGAGATGCGTCAGAACATACTGTACTCTTTATATCATGACTCTAACCTCTATACTTACGCAATCTTATGTACTTATACCCAAAATCATAACCTGTCAGGGATGTCCTAATTATTAGACTCAAGGTGTTCATAAAGCATAGAGCAGCTGTCACGTCATGCTAACACACTTTTATTAAAGTGTGCTGCGTAAAAGTATTACTCTGATATATACATTTGAGAGATACACTTTAGTTGCGGGTTGATCGTTTTATGTCCTACCGCCTAGCGGACATACTTTCGACTACACAGTTCTTAATTTTGTAGTAACTGCACATTTGATCAACTTAAAAGCATTTACCGTTCTACCTAACTTAATATAGTTTATTGTGATTAAATGCTATGATTACGGTGAATGCAATACACACTCAAAACAATTATACCGGTTTCATTATTTTAACAACGGTGTAATCAATTCAAATCTACGTCGATTGGTCCAAACAAATTTTCCGTGATCGCAGCTGGTAGTTGATATTAACTAATCTTTTTCTCAGTGTATAAGGGGAATTGGAAACTTCGGGCATCCAACTTGAATTTCCAGTACTGAAAATCATAAATTAACCGTAACCTTAACCGCGATCTTTATAGATAACTACACATACTGCGAGGATAGCAATCATTTTGATATTAGTTTGACCATAATTAATTCAAAACCGTACTATTTACTACGATTAAAGAAAAAAGGTTTGTAAAATTCGTGCTATTCACAATTTTCAATATTAAAAATACAAAATGGTTATCTGGTCCTGATGCCTTTTATCCCTACCTTACCACACTTTTTTTTGCATACGAACAATCCACACTGGTACCCCGGGGACCCCATTCACATTTTTCATGATAACTCCAGCTGAAATGGACATATTTTCATTTTTTTTTCAATCGATCAAGAATTGATCATAATTTTAAAAAATCGATAGAATTAAGAAGCTCCGAGATATACGCGTTTAAAAAAAAAGAATGTCCAGAAACGCGAAAAAATCTCGATTTGCACTTTTTTTCAAAAAATTGTATCTTTTTGATAATAGACCGATTTGAAAACTTCTTGCAGGTTCTTAAAGGGCACGCTTAAAACAATTTTAAAAAAATTGATGAGCCGATATTTCAATATTTTCAACAAAACTGCAGGGGTCAAAATGGCAAATTTTCTACTTCATATGCTTATTGCTCGGTGGTTAAGCGGCAAATTAAAGCGGCTAGAAGTTTGAAAATGTCGATTTTTTTGTTTGCATTTTCTTAAAGTCTAGAACTTTGAAAATGTGTCTTTAAAATATTATAACGAAATTCGTGAAATTGGCGAAATTACAGAGGTTTGAATTACGCAGAACGCGGTAGACGAATAAGTCAAAGCAGGTATGCTTTGGCTAAGAATGAGACAATCCCATCGTGCCTGTAAATTGGTATAAATTATTAAACAACTTTGAGAAACAAGAAGGTCCCTTTTTTGGCCCTGGATTGGCTGATTAACGGTGTCATAAACTTTATATTACCGCATCAAAACGGTACGAAATACTTTAAACGCGTTTTTCTCGAAACGACTTTTTTCAAATCAGGCGTGTATTTTTCTCAGAAACTACTGGACCGATTGACGTGTAGTTTGACACATATGTCAAGTGCATGTGTATCTATCGCCTGAAGCTCTAATATATAGATATTTTTGAATACTTCTTTTCCCCCTCTTGTTTTAGTTGAAAAACTGTCTACAAAATTCAACCTTAATTTTTCAAAAGTTGCGATTTCGTTAAAAGTGTTCGGACTTTGTTTATTGAGCTTCAGGCGGTAACTACATTCATATAGATTTTAAAAAAAGTGTCATTCGCTTATTTCAGATGACCATGACGGCCGCAATCAACACGCCCAATTGAACAGGTGTTTCGGGACATGATCTGCGTGTCGATCAATTCTTTGCATAATTTTCAATAAGATGCCTTATAAAAACTTAGGGTGCTAGTTTGACCATTATTAAATATGTATGCAAAACACCAGGCCTATAGGTTTAGTAGTTCTTTTTTTAATTATTTCCCAAAAGTCACCCCTTAAAACAGGTGTCTAGACTAGAGTACCCCCTTCTTAACCAATCTGGTTGAAATCAACAGGAAAAATTATGAGCATATACATAGATGGAATAATAATATTTGCAAATGTCGAGAACTTCCAGTTTGAAAGTTCCGCGTCCGTGAATTAACTTTTTTGCGACGGTGAATGCATTAGATGTGACTGCGTGATTCAAGCGGTCGTGAATCGAGGCAAACCTGTTTGCCCCAATTTACTATTATATAAGTTATAACGGGTTGTCCGAATCCACCCGCTATAATTAATTTTTAATCCAGGGCCGCCAGGGAGCGCCGGAGGGCTAGGAATTACCGAAAAATTAGGAGTTCTGATCGGGAATCGAACCCGATACCTTCGGACTGCCAAGTCAGGGCACTTACCACTGTGCCACCGAACCCACTGTCCGTCCTGATAAGTCCTGTTTATTTATTTTTCAGTCATTCCTAGGTGGACCCCCCTCCAACTCTGTAACGCCACGTTACAAAGTTTATTTATTATTATTATTCATTATTCTTTTATTCAGTTGCAACATTAAGAAGAAATTATATCATCGTTTCCAAGGGTTCCAAGGTTGAATTTTTACTTGGATTAATTATTTTCATCGCGATTTGGTTTCTATGTAATAAAGCATGACTTTAAATCTAATAATGTGTTCTATAAAATTGCGTTCTCGATATGAGAGTCAACAAGTGAAAAAGTGAAGTTAACTATTAGGGTCAAATTAGACCCATCTTGGCACGCACATAATAAAATATGTTTTGGCCCTTCGAGGATTAAATAGTCATATTAAATGTTTTTCATATTTATACTTGTCTAGCTGGACTGTACATTCAATACGTCCTTAAAATTGTGGAATAAAAGTAAATGCATTTAAGTTTGAAGTAAAGGTCGATGAATAGATTGTTTGAAATATTAAGAGACTCGATCGAGCACTTTACTAATTGTAAGTATTATGAACGACCTATGTATTCGCTACAATTATAGTTATTTTTGAGGCTAAATTTTTGTAGGCAAGACCCTTTGGAACTTGATATGTTCGAATTAAATGCACCAAAAGTAATTCGGTTTAATTCATGGAATTAAAAGTTAAAAAGCTCTACAAAAGGTCAATCAAAATAGCTTTTTAGCTTCGTTGTGTCATCATTTTTATACCGTGCTTTTCCGCAAGCTGCACTAGATGTCAGGGAGGTTCTGCTATTATTCCACGTGTTCCATTCTCCTTCTACTTTTGATTGAAAAAGATAAAGATTTGTCCACGTGTTTTCATAATTATAGAAAAATGCTATGAAGTGCTTGGCGTTAATTCGAAAGTATTATTTAATAAAAATGCAAATTGTTTTGAATACATAAAAAAATTGATATATAAAAATTGGATAATTAAAGGAAAGAAATCATAACTTTAGTCTAAATATAGAACTGACATACAATTTGTACATACATTTATACGAGATTTTGATTTTAACGTATGAAGAAATTTAATAACAATGAATAACATTAATACAGCTGGAATCGAATCAATCAATTAAATTAAAATAATTTATTATATAAAATCTGCGCAAAAAGCCAGCTAAGAAAATGCTCGCGATTGGTGTGACATCATGTACCTATCCCACCACAAATTCCTAAGTCATGATTCGAAATCGCAAGGTTACTTTATGTTGGGTTAGGTTGCGTGTAAATTCAAACACTTTACGCAATGATTTTCGACATAAACGTTTTTATAAAACCTACTAAAGCTATATTTAGACATATAGTTTGTAATATTTGATACTTTAGAGCTAAATCGTGATTTAATTTACGGAGTACCCTATTAAAAATGGTAAAGTATCAGAAATGTCTCAAAACAGTCTCGCGTACATCTCTTTGCTTTCGATCAAGCCTGATACTTCTGTTAGATGAATTTTTTCAGAAGGATTTTGCGCACTGGAAAAGTATCGGAGAGTTCACGTAGAGCGATTCGATCAGGAGCATAACGAGACTTCAGTGAGACGAAAATCAACGCAAAGACTTGACTAATACTCAATTAAGATAAGAAGTACTTGATCGATACCAAAAAGATGTACGCAAGACTGTTCTGAGACTTGATCTCTGATACTTCATGATTTTTACTAGGGTATACACTTGGGGCGCTGCGTATTTGATACAATGGCGTCATATCTCCGGTAGAGCCGTTGAAATGAAGTAGAACAAACTAGAACTTTTAATTTACTTTTTCCAAGCACAGATCTTTCAAAATAAGTTATTAAGAAAAAAGAAAAAGAAACAAGTATTATTAAAGCAAAAAGCAATAAAAATTGTATTTACTGGTTTAAAAATATCTTTAGCATGATCAATGAAAAGACATTTTGATGATTGTAAAAACCGTGCACGTCATGTTTGTTGTTTTCGGGGATGTACAAATAGTGAATCTAAGAATCCGGAGTTGAATTTTTATTCATTTCCAAGCCATTCATAGGAGGGAAGAAAGGAAAAACAAATGGATTTTTGCAGCGCGAATTATGTTGTTGGATATGAATTTATCTTTTTAAAAATGATTACAGAATGAACTTAACTCTAATTATAATATGAATATTAATAAGAGCGATGATGCTCGATTCAGCTGTCAATTCTCACTGGCTTCCTCTCGATCGTTCCTCTATGAAGACACCTCAGTTTCCGGTGTCCGGTGTCTCTTTATCTTATCGGTAGTGTTCCTGTAGTCATCATAACTCGCGTCTAACCCCGTAAGTAACTGATATATCAGTGTATGTATATTGACGTGCGTATTGATGTTAACGGTATGATACGGCGCAACGTCCTGCCGCTTAAATTAATAAGGAACAGGTAATTTGAAATGATTTAAGTTACCGTATGGTGATTAGACGATGCGATATATTGTGGAATTTTATATGAGGTGTGGTACTTAATTTTAAAGGATTTCTAATCGATGGCGTTACTAATGCTTAGTAACGTTTTGGTGAATACAGTCGATGTGAAGTTAAAGTGCTTGTTATAATCTATAAGTTGTGATTAGTCACTTTGAATAGAAGCAAAAACAAAAAAGTTTTTTATTACGTTAAAAATGTCCAATTACATTCCAACAAAGCAACATTTGCGGGAAGCGTTACTTTTATACTTTAATCAAAAGAAAAGTGCCGCTGAAAGTCATCACTTGCTTGTTGAAACTTACGGTGAACAAACTCTGTCGATTTCAACATATGAATACTGGTTTAGAAGATTTAGAAGTGACGATTTCAATGTGGAAGACTGTTATCCGCAAAGGACTATATTTTAAAGAACCTTGCCTGCATAATATCTCGCGCACGCGCAAATCGTTAATAGTTCCATGGCCCGTTGGCCAAATTCCAAATTCAAACTTTCATTGTTGCGGTGTTATCACCAAGGTGATTTTCGGCGGCAACTTCAAATCAAAGGGTATAAAAGCCCGATGATTCACGGTAGATTCAGTCAGTCTTGCCCCGACTGACCGACCAGGAACTGGTGAGTTGCTGAAGTGGTCCTAGCACCTCGCTTCAACCTCCTAGCCTTCCCGCAGTAACTCTAACGTTCCGCTGCGAGGAACACTGGTAAGGACTTTCGGCTGGTACTATAAGACGCTCAATCCTATAGTCCGTGTATGCCGAGAAAACGCAGTTGACGAAAAAGGCGAAGGGTGCGCGCCTCGTAACGACCAGGTGCCTTCCTACCTCGTCTCCTCGACCTCACGCCGGTCCCGTCCATTTGGCGGACGAGACGCCCGAGCCTGACTCCAGCTAGCACCGCCACCACCACCTTTGCTCCTGTCTGCGAGAACCCAAGCGTCATCTCCTTCTGGAAGTACGGCCGACCCGCCGTCCAGCGGTCCCCGGTCCCGGCACTCCTGAGTCCACTGCCATCCTCTCCGGAAAACCAAGGACCAAAAAACGCGTCCTCTACTCCCGTGACTCCCGGCGGAACACGAACCGCAAAGCGACGAGTAGAAAGACGCGCCGAACACGTAAAGAAGAAGCTACTAGATTTGTTTGGCACCCCGTAAAATTGTTGCGTTAATAAAAAGGGCTGGACAACCCGAGAATTGTTCCTTCCTAAGATTACCTTATTACTTCTAAAATAAGCGATAACAATACATTCAAGGATATTCCATTTTTTTACTGCGGAATCCATCTGTTGCCAGAAAGATGGCAGAAGGTTATAGACAGGAATGGACGATACTTTAATTGAAATAAAATTCATTTTCTGATTATAAATGTTGAGAATCTCTGAACACTAGGGATAAATACAATGCACACAATTTAACATATATAAATTGCCATACTCAAGTGTGTGATAGCTTCAGATTGTACTAGAACGCATCTGTTTTGCGTATGTACTACTTGTCGCGTCCATTACCTTGTACTTACCAACCAAAGAACCCAGGAAGACGTGTATAGAAAATGTGAGCCGTTCACCAATAAAAGTAATCCACATCCATCAACGAAAGTGCCTCAATTACTAGAAATACAACCCCATAAATACGTGCAACTAATTCCAATTCATCAATAAACAATCATTATTTTTAATAAAAAATTCTTTAAAATTAAGTACCACACCTAATATAATGATAGCTATGTTATGTTGAACGTTCTGCTTATGTTCTTAAACGTTCTACGGATGAGGTGAGACTGCCTTTCCTCTCTTAACCTCGGGTCAAGGCAGTGTACGCATACCCCAGACCCGTCGTCCACATCGGAACAGTATGCTTTCATTTCATTTCAATTATGTTTATACTTGAGAAACGTACTCAAAGTTATGTTTAATTTTCTTTGTCATTGATATCATTAGGGCTACGGGATAGCTGTGGGCTCCTGTACACACCAGAATTTGTAACTTACATTTTGCTGGAGGAGAAAGGTCGAACGACCCGCGAAAAGATGCATTCAATCCGACAATCCGCCGTGGAATATGTTAGCACATGCTCAAAGAACGACGACAGAACTGGAGAAAGTAAAAGCGTCAGAAACTGAATGCTTAACTTCCGTAATTCTCCCACATGGTAACAATAAATAGTAATCTACATGATTTACGAGTAAGGAAACATTACATATTGTTTTCATAGACATGGCCGCTGAAGTCCCCGAAACTGCTGAATTTGCGATCCAAATGAATATAATTTTACAACGGGATGCTGTAACTGAAACGGATTTTAAGACACTAGATCATGCGAAAGCACTACGGGCGTGTTGTTTTGTTAGCAAGATTCGTTTCGTAACGAGGCTTCAACACATACAATGATTGTGATTACCAACAATTCAGTCAAAGAAAAAATAATTCTCGTTCCAGCAGAAATTCCAAAATCGGCAAGAAATGCTTGTGTAGGTCCAGATAATGAAATGAACTAAGGGTTCTTAGAGTTTGAAGATATGAAAGACGACATGAAAATGAAGCCACTCGGCAGCGTATCACAATTATTTTTTGCAATTCTTTTGAATTTTATTGTACCAAATGCTCGTGGCCAACCGAAATTCTTTAAAAAGGTCCGTTGCGAAAATCGTTTACTTATCTTTTTAACGGAAATGAAATTGGATTGCATATTTAAAGTGTCGAACGTAACTGCATCAAGCGTGTTCTTTGGTGTATTAGAAACGCTATTTTCGAAAACACAAACATGGATTTTTTGGCCGTCGAAAGAGGCAATAAAAGAAAATATGCCTGTGGCGTCTACTAATTACCCGAATTGTCGAGCGATAATTGATTATACAGAGCTCCGATGCGACACTCCGCCTACAGTAGAACAACAAGTACGTTTGAATGCTAATTATACAGGGTGGTTTGCAACAAAATATGTCGTTGCGATTTGTCCCAGCGGATTACTAACGTTTATATTAAAAGGCTACGGTGGCCGAGTTTAAGACGAGTACATTACGGATGATTGGGGCTTCATTAATTTAATAGATCCTGGAGACGAGATTATGGTTGACAAAGGTTTCCCGCAAATCAAATCAGAACTTTTAAAACGTCGATGCATATTAGTCATGCCGCCTTTTGCTTTCGATCCTCAATTCAGCAGAGAAGAAGGCTACGCAATAGCATCAGTAAGAATTCATATATAAAGAGTAATTCAAAGGATCAAAGTCTATTGTATTTTGGAGCATGTTAATGTTGAATTACTTCCCAATATCGAGAAAGTCATGTTTATTGCAAGCATTCTTGCAAATACAAGGAGTTCATTATTCGCAGAGACTAATTGCTGTGTACTCCGCATAAACTTTTTGATATATTAAAATACTGTACACTCTCATTAAAGTTTCTTTATAAACTTAAGTATTTTTTGGAAAAAGTTGAATAAAATATTAGAAATAGAACCATTCAACTTTGAGTAGGGTAGAAGTACCGGTTTTGGCCACTTTAAGCATTTTACCACATTTAAAAACTCGTGGTTATGATATAAATTTGTAAATCACTTTTAAACCTATGTATTTCGTATCTTGGAGCGATATAATCTCTCACTACTAGCATAGAAATGTTAACACGTTTCAAAGAATATCAGAAAAATGCAAAAAAAGAATTCATCGCCATTTCACCTGTTTTGGCCATGTTTTCACCGATTTTGGTCACGAAGTGCACCGGTTTTGGCCATACTTTCAAGTCCAATACTTCAATTATATTAAAACTCGAATTAATACGTTATTAAGTCAAGTTCATTAAATAAAACGATATTCCTATAAAAATAATTTTTTAATAAATTTTTTTTTATTAAAAACACAAGTACCGAGTGAACATTAACAATCCTTATTATACGTTTTCATCTATATACGTCTTTTTACAGGTGCTTCCTTTCTTGTCATAGCTGCCGGCGCAGCTTCACGCTTGGGGTTTCCACTGCTATTTTCTTTCTTCTTTATGCTACGTGTTCTCAACTTCCTCTTTGTAGGCACGATGAGGTTTTCGTTTTCTTTTGATTTTTCAGTGTCGATGACAGTTTCGTGAGCAACCTCATGCTGAATTTGTTCATGGGATTCGTCTGTCTTTTTCTTCGAAATTGGATATACGAGAATTTTTTGTAAAGTCTGTTCTACTGACTTCTTTATTACGATTTTGGTATCCTTCACCGTAGCGTTGTTGCTACTCTTTTCTTGAAGGGGTGTTTCGAGAGAAATTAGGTCAGGTATATCAATCATCTTTACTTCCTGCGCAGTTTCGATTGACTCGGTTGAATCAGCTTCACCTACAGACTTTTCAGTGTCTTTTGAATAATTTTGATTGTCATCGGTTCTGTTAATAACAAAAGTAATACTTTCATCGACTTGGTCGACCTGTGCAATATCCATAGTCTCGCAACCTACACATTTCAAATCCATAAATCTGTTATTTGTAGGAAATTATCGAAAACACAGTTTCAATACAATGGCTAAGGTATTTTCGTGACCTTATAATCTCGAATTTTCAAGAAATTTTTCGAATAAGAATTGTTACGAACGCTAATCTGTAAGATCAAGCGGTGAGTAGAATAAAGGGATGATTCGTTGGTTCGGTCTACTGATATCAGCACGTCCACGCGTTACTATAAATCTATCGAGGTTTTATGATTTTTAGTTCTGAAGATATAATTTTGTATAGTATTTGATATTGTGTTGTTTTATATAATTATGTGCTATGTGTGAATATTGAATAGTCATTATATGCGTGTGGGACATAACAGAATATTACCCTTGATTTTTTCAATCTAGAAACTTTACATGTATACGTACCATCTAACGCGCTCTGAAATTCGGGAAAATCGAATTCGAATGCATCGAGATTACTCGCAATAACGTCTAGTGCTCCATTGCCATCGTTCTTCGAATCGAAGATCTCTTGGAGTATTTCCCCGCTTGACTTCTGACAAAATCGAAGCCAAGTGTTGTATAAAGCTGCGTATTGAATATTGCCACTCCAAGTGGCATTCGCGAGAAACATGGCTTCGAACTGCTTTAGTACATCCAAAGGAATCGTACTCTCGAGAAATTGTAGATGCGAAGGGTGCTGGATCATTTGATTTTCGTCGGTGTTTCCATTTTCATTCGTCAATACCTCCTGTGTATTTCGCGGTCGCTGCACACATTTAATGTAGTCTACGGCATCAGGATCGTACGGATACAAGCCACAAGCTCGAAATCCAGATTTGATCGATTCGCTAAACTTTTCTTTTTTAATTATTTGAGAGAGAGCAGCAGGGATTTCGAATTTCTGCATATCTACGCCGTTGTGATGCAGTCGCCATAATTTAACAAACTTTTTCCACTGCTGCTTAAGAGGAGCGAAGAATGCGACGCCGAGTGGCTGAAGAATGTGGGTGGTGTTTGGTGGCAAACAACAAACGATGATACCGTTTTGTCTGCAAAAATTGCTGAGGTGATATGACAAATGGCTTACGTGGCCATCTAAAAAAACTATCACAGGGAGAGGAATTTCGTTTTCCAACAGATACGGATGAAATACGTTTCCAAAGTACTCGTAGAACGAGGCACTGTCCATCCAACCATTTTCGGTTTTACCAATACCCCAGCCTTGAGGAGCAGCTTCAATGCACGCTTTAGGAAAACATACATATTTGTAAAGAGTTAGAGGTGGAGCTATTTCTCCTACGGCGTTGACGGTGAATAAAGTCGTTACCACCTCTTTGTCGCTGGCTGATGACACGTCATATAAGGCCCTTCCCTTTTCTCCAAAGACAATTCCACCTTTTGGAGCCCGGAAGATTGCTGTCTCGTCCATATTGAAGATGCGCCGAGGATGCTACAACACCTGCATATCTTCACCCAGTAACTTCTCGAGATGTGAAAACCAGTTTCGCACACCATCTTCTGTGACGGACGATCGGGATTTGCTTAAATATTCAGCTTTCTTTAGCGATAAGTCTGGATTCCTTTTCATAAACCCTTCAAACCATCTTCGTCCTGGGAGATTATCTTTGAACAGTGTTTTCAGATTTTCAGCTTTGACGATCTGTTTTACTGAGTGTAGTAAACACTCCTTCTTGATGGGGAATCCCATTCTACTTATCTCGATGAGCCACTTAGATAACTTTTCTTCGACAAAAGAGCCAAGTACTGGTGGAGGGCCTACGTGTCTTGATGATTTTGGTGCAGAGCCCTCGATCTTCCTTCTCAATGTAGTACGTGGCACACCAAAATATTTGCTGGCCAGTGAAACAGTGCATGCACCACTGTGTATGGCATCCAATGCCATCTGGACTTTGCGTGGTGAATATGTAAAAAATTTTCTTCTCTGCAGAGTCTCTTTTTCCTTCGATGCTGATTTTTTTCTTCGTGGCATCCTAACCTACACACATAAACAAATTTCAATTTCAACATAACCATGAGTTAATCTCAATAATAAAATAGAAATCATTCGAAATTAACCAGACAATAATTAATAAGAAACTAATAGTGACATTATCATGGCCACACGTGGGTCAACATGCTTTTTCGATGCACCGGTTTGGCCATCGTTATTTATACGAACTTCTGGGCTTATTTCATATTTTAAGTGCGTCAAAATCCATAAGAAAACATTTTAAGACAGATACGTGCAATAATAAGTGCAAATAATAAATTACATAACATAAAAATATGCGTCGAGCTTACCCCGAACTCTTGTCCGTTTATGTACGAAGTCCAGAGTTTGGTGTTATGGCTGTCGATTCTTCACTTTTTCGTATGTCACTTTTCCAAATAGACATGAACAGATGTCGAAACACGCGTAAATTTTCCAAAAATATACTCAGTTTGGAAGATCACAATTGAATTTAGTCACAGGGATACTGTAGCCACGAAAAACGCTCAAAAGTATTGTCGATGGCCAAAACCGGTAATTCTAGCCTACTACCGTTTTCAAAAATTTTTCTTTCCTTTGTATTCGAAGATGCACGTGATTGACAGACGAAAATATGAAAAAATAACACATCTCCACCCCGAGAATGTACATAGAAATTTGAACTTGTGTATAATAATTATCGTTCCCTTTCAGTCTTATCTCTCCTTCTTCATCGAAGTGCAGATACGAGACTAATACAGACTTTTCTTCAAAATCTGTAATCTTCGTATTTTCGCAACTGTAAAGACACTTGATTCCGAGCAGCCGACAATCTTCACCATCAAATACAATACCGTCAGGTGTGCAAGCTAGATATGACTGCTTTACCGAGACGATCAATCCCACTTCCTGAACTTTGCATCCAGTCAACTCTTCAAAAGCAGTTCTAGCTACCGATTCCATATTTAAACCCTATCGCATCGCGTCAATAATTAGACCTTTGTACTTTTCGTTCCCAAACTGTTGAGCCAAACTTTTAAAATTGTCCTTTCTTGTTTTTATTCGATGAACTTTGAGGCTGCACGCAATCCTTAAAAATTTTTCTTTGAACCAAACCGCAATCCCACATTGACTGACTGAGTGGAAGTAAATATCAGTCCACTTTCGTCTGTCGACTGCGACATCCGAGTAATAAACTAAATACTCAGGAGGACACTTTAGCACTCTCAGTTTTAAAGTACAAACGTTTGCAAGGTCGCGCTCATAGGCATAATAAGTATTAAACTTCACAACTTCTTATAATTCAAACAACTAGCTGAGTAGGACTTGCAGTTCCTTGAGCTCTAAGCAATTCCCTGTTTTAATTTTCTGTAGCACACCTCCTTTCAGCTTTTATCATACCTGTCATGGCGGAATTTAACTTTAAATGCACGGGTATTACATTTTTCACGTATTTGAATCGATGTGTATTTATTCCGTGAATGTTTCCTTTTTCTGAAGGAAACCGAGCTCTCCATTGTGCAGCCTTACTTATATTTTTCAAGCTGAGCATCAGACAACTTATTCCACAGCATTGGCTGATCTGTTTTCGAACACGTATTTTCAACATTGAGAAATATACAAATAGCAGCGGCATGTTTGCAATATCCATTCCCGGCTTTGCAATTACAAACAGTGTCATGAACTGTTCTGTCGGCATTCAACTAAAAAATAATTATGTTCCAGCGTTTCATCGAAATATACAATTATTCGATCCAGTTTACCGTCACTGCAGGGTTGTAACAGTTCTCTTTTTCCTCGTACTCGAAGCTCCTGGAGTTTCTCTTAAAATTACGTCGCTAAGTTTTTGAAGATCATCGCGTATTTCTTCCTTGACTTCGCTCACACGTCAACTTTCTACTAATTTTTTCTCTTAATGACAGCTTTTTTCCTGGAAGCAATTTGTGCTCACCAATTGAAAACTATTTTTAATAATAATAACCATTTATATGGGGACGATACTAACAAACACGAGGGCAAACAAGTAAATATAAACTAAAACGTCCTCAGTTTTCAATGTTCTAAATTTGTAGTTTTCCAAATTATTGTTGTATGACAAGACATGTCAAAGCAAGCAGAGACCAGCCACTCGCCGAGTGGATAATTTCAAACCGCTTCTGAAAGTTTCAAGAGTTAGCCACGCAAAGGCGCGCGAATCGCGCGTCAGGGCTTGCATAGCGTCATACGCTATGTAACTACATATGTAACAGCATCACTTAGAAAAATCATTGTTCGATGATCTACACTCTATTCTTCATTCTATCAATATTCGCTAGAAGAGTATACGGAGAAAAATTATCTGTGATTCTTACAGAAGTTCAAGTACTTAATACAAAACTCGCATGTGAAAATAGGGATAGCAGTTGTGTTATGTAAAAGTTACATAAGTTTTAAGGGAAATCTGGCAGATGGTAAGCGCACTGGAATAGAAGATAAATTTCACATATCTAGAGTGTAGAATTCACATAAGTCTACTGTGAAAAGTATTACAGTTGTCCTCGTGTAAAAGTTACATTACTAGTAAGTAAACGTAGCTTGCGTTTGAAATGAAACCATTGTACTTTTAACACACGTTTACTGCAATCCCTATTCTTCCTCACGAGAGTAGTAAAAATTACTGAAAATTATGTATCCCAAAAGTCCAACATTCATTTATGGATACTTTTAGCATACTTAAATTATTTTATACAAAAGTATCTATAAAATGTAGTTTACTCTCACCAGCCGTACTTAAACTAGATCTTCTATTTACAGATCTCGGAAAGATCTATTCTACATCAAATCATTTTTGCACGGTAATGCACTAATATAATAGCCAATAGAGTAGGAATTAATATGAATTATTCCAAATCAACAGTCCACTCCAAAAAATTCCTAATACATTGTCGATAAATTATTCGAATTATGAGAGTCATCCATTCTTTGTCACTTAATGAAAATAAAACACTTTATAAGCATGAATACTGACTGCCACTGATTCACAAACTGCACTGAGAAACGATGAAAACAGATAAGACTGACAAGACACTCAAAAACAATCAAATGACGAGCATGGTTTAAAAACTCGCCAAGTCGGTAATTCTTACTGAATAGGTAAGGTAATTTGTACTCGTAGATAAGTAATTCTTATAGAAGAGTATTGCTAACCTCACATCCGTTGGGATTCTCAAAAAGAAAACAAATTCTACTACACAATAATATTTATAAACGTGAAATGATGGACAAGCGATATTTACATCATGTGACGTGTATATTGCGCCTCGGAGAAATTGCTTTTGAACTCCAGTAATTTTCACTTGATTGAAATGTAAAATATACAAAATTTATGTTAATAATTACTGAAGTAGCTTTACTGAAATCTACGTGTAGTTTTTACAGTTTCCACAGTAAAACTTACCTTTCTTTGCAATAAATTTTATCGGAAAAAATGTAAAAGTTACTTAAAATAATTTCCTTGCAGTGTAATGTAAAAATTACATCATTATTTTGCTTCGTGTAGTTAGTACCGTTATTTTTAACAGTTTTGCCAGTGGATCTCAGGTCTAGAATTAACAAAAAGTAGTGAAACTGGGAGAAAAAACATCTTCGTTATAAACAACAAATACGCCTCGTACCAGGGAAGGCCTTCAAATGTACGAAATATAATTATGTCCCGTCAAGTTAGAACTTTGTGCCTCACTAAATTGTCGCCGATTTTTTGTTGTTGTTCCACATCCGGAATAGATCAAATAACAAATCCCTGAAGTTTACCCTTCTGAGGACTGCGACATCAATTGTTATTAACAAAAAACCATTTTACGGTTTGGCCCTCCGCACTTAATTACCTGCCATTGAGGAACCACTGGTCGTACCTTCAGTTATTTTTTTTAGAATTCAAATTTTCCGCCTTACACGAATCTGCCCTTGAAAATGTCGTAGGCACTATAGTTTGCGTTAACGAAGTATCCTAATCGGAGAGTATCCAAAAAGCACGTTTTGCCCACCCACATCGCGATAAATTTAAATATCCGATTAATTCTTTCACAATAAGCAAGCTGCCATCTTACGAATCGAAATGAGCCTAGGCACGATTGTTTCTTTCAAAAATAAAAAATTTGTCAAATAAAAAGGTTTTTTTTTCAATCAGCCGTTTCTCCGAACTCAGATAAGATAGAGACTTTGTATTGCGCTTAAATCGCAGGGGATGAATCGAATTTTATGGTAACACTCGTTGTTTTAAGGTTTAGCGATGAATTCGATATCATTTCGCGTATTTTAGTGGAACGTCTAGTGGGCGAAAAGTCGCGCCAGAACATCAGCCGGCCGGTTGTCCAGGGAGTGGGGCGCGCTCGACTTCCCCACCACACGACTGGTGCTCTGGCGCGAAGTTTCATGCGATCAACGTTTCGCTAAAATACGTTTATTTATTGTTATTTCTCCTAAAAAAATGTCCACATAATAATATTGAAATTCAGGTTAAAAATAAAAGTATATCACGTATTGTTTTTCCTCATATGAAAACGTTAAATTTATGTAAGAGGATCAAGTTATTAGAGTATTGTAACATATAACACCAAACGCTTTCGTTATAAAAAATGCTGTCTAACTTCATTAAAGAGTTTCATATCCATATCTATCTTATCTATATTTCGAAATTTGCAGTAATTAATTACATTCTATTGTGCTTATACATTTATACTTACTAGCAATGTAAAATTGTATTGGCCGTACCATTTCGTATTTATTCGATTCATTCTGTCTTTCGTTCATGTTGTAACGTATATTTGGAACGACTTCGTCACGACTGGTCAAGCACCAGCTCCCTTCGATGACGATTTTGGCCACGT
>JARQST010003280.1:0-16664 GCA_030142225.1 Pachycephus smyrnensis
AATACATTAGAGATAGCAATGGAACAATTCCGGGGGATATGGTGAAGGAAGTTGAAGGATAATTCCAAGGGAAGATTAATGGCTTTCATTATTTAGATAAAGAAGAATTTATATTAAAGAAAGAACTATCTTAAGAGATGTCGTTATTACGCAACAGATATTAACAACATAACGAAACAAATCTATCGGAAAACTTTGAAAAAATTCTGAAAAATATTATACGGTGTAATAATTAAGAAAAGAAATTGGCGTTTCAATTTTCCTAATAGGTCAGTGGAAACTGCATTTCTCCTTAAAAAGTCAATAATGTTGACCACTTGTTTATTTATAATACTTTTGAAATTAACAATTAGTGATTGTTTTTATTTTTTTACACTTATTCATGTTCCAGGAACCCCATAAAAACAAAAAATCCGATATTTATTGCTGGAAAGTTAGGGTTTGGGTTAAATGAGGGATAAACCTTGGCTAGCAGATTGAAGATGAGAGACTTTGAGGTTTCTAGACAGGTACAAATCAATGAAAGGGGGGAATCAAGATATAATAAAAATTTTGGAAAGATAAGAAGTGAAGATCTACCGCAAAGAGACCTACAGACGAGAAAAAGATGTGTACAATTAAAAGGAAGAGACGTTACAGCATCTGATGAGAGACTGCGATAGGATAAGAATTAAAAATGAGCACGATGAAAATACGGGCAGAAAAGAGGAAAGGGACAAGTTGATTAAATAAAATAGTAAGGGAGGAGGAAAGATATAACCTAAGAAACAACAAAATTCTACTTGTACAGCAAAGTCCTATGATACATCCATCTAGACAACAGATAACCTAATGTTTGAACATTTAAAGATTGTTCAGACTGCTGTCTATAATAGTAAAACAATCAAAAGTAAAAGAAATGAATAGCATGCAACTGTATTAACTTCCGTACCACAATTCATGCATACATTGTCGACTTTTTTCCGAGACGGTTTCTGATTGCCGTCAAATGGTTTATTCGATGGCTGCCTGACGACAGCTCTGCGCGCAGACATCAGAGATAAGGGAGTATGGACGCCATGGCGGCTATTCGCAACGCGCGAAATGCGTGCATTGCTGATCATTATCGATGACCGATAATGCACTGATATTCTTTTGTTGAATGAGTGGCATCTTACAAGTGGAAAAAGCAAAATTTCGCGCAATAAAAGCGACGGAAAAAATATTTCAATAGATATAAGATTCTCTTACCTTCGAGCCACTTGGCGACGAGACTTTCTCCTTGCACTTGGATACAGCTGTCGACTATTTAATTTTGTACGCACCATGATCTTCTTCGCTGTTTTCACAATGTCTAATTTATATTGCTAACCAAACAGTGCAATAAACAATGTCTAATTTATATTGCTAACCAAACAGTGCAATAAAAAGTGAAAACGGTATTTTTATTGCTAACACGAAATAGTCACATGCGTAAAGATATATCATAAATGATACACTTAGCTCATTGCTTATGAAAAACCAAAAGAGGGATGCACGGTCAATAGTTTGTGTCCACCTGCAGTTGTTTTTTCGTATTATTATTGACAAGTAGAAATAGATTGAGTGATGTGAAAAAATGAAACAATCTACCTTTAGCATTATCAAGCTTGCTGTCGCAAGCTCAGATAACGAAAATAATCATAATATGGACGATCTATGATTGCTCTATAGGTTAATGTGATTTATGAATCAGCCACTCGTAGTATAGTCGGGCCGTGACGTCAGTAATATTTTGAGGGGCTACTCCTTACGAACGGAAACGTAAATAAGTCTCCTCAAAGTGGATATGATATTGCGGACCAACTGTAGGACACAATGAGCTGTCTCAAGCGAAAAACTGTGCAGAACCATAGAGCTATCTTTATTATTATTTTCACTTCTTTTTCATTGCATTTTCATTTCATCCCATTTATTTGCCAAAAAAACAACAATGTCGATGAAACCGTCTACACGAGACCGTCTTGACATTAGCCCCTAGGCATTGACAACGAGATGAACGCATCTTCTCGATGCGGACAAGGCTGAAGGAAAAAGAAGAAAGGATGGAGGGTTGTATTCTAAGTGGGCACCCCAGCGGAGGCGTGCATTAAACAGAAAAAATGGCCGACAACAGAGAAAGTGAGTAACAATATTTGTTAAAGAAAGTATGTTATTTCGTTATGCAATTCATATTTATTTGCAGTCCCGGAATCACCTAGCGTACGGGCCGTTCCTTTTTAAGCAATTGTGAGTACAATTTCTTCTTCTTCTTTCTTACTTTGGCTTAATCCTAGCTATAGACACATATTTTCGCATCATCGTCTTCATCGCGGTATTACTTTGCCATAAATGAATATTTTTCAACATGTTCATGTAGCAAATAGTACAACAAATAGTACAGGCTGTAGGAGGTAAATGTCTCGGAGATATCAGACCCATGTGTGTATAGCTAGGATTAATTGTCCAGTCGAGGACATACGGCATCTGATTGAAAGTAAGTAACAACCATGTTTAATTAACGAATTGTCGATATTTTGTAGCAATTCGTCAAAGAGGGCCAATACCCGCCACTGCCAATACCGCCGGGTCAGCAGCCACCGGCCCCGCCACAGCAGCAACCTGCGCTGCCACAGCAGCCACCGCCCCCGCTATAACAACAGCAGCAAAAGGCACTTCAACAGCAGCAACATGAAGGTGAGCTGCAGCAGCTGGAGCTGCAACTGCAGCGACCTTCACCGCTGCCGCCGCATCCACCACCCATGCAGCCCCAATATTTGGTGACTCCTTCGGCGGCAGGAAAGGGCTACATGAAGAAGAACCCCGACCATCTTCTGCAATACCAAGTAAGTCTGTTTGTTAAATAAGGATGTACTGGCCGTAAAGTCGCGTCCAGAAAGTTTTAAGTTCATTTAAAAATTTTTTGAACAAGCACCTTATATGAATTGCTGTTTATTCGATGTATTGAGTGCATCATTGACATAGAAATAAATAAATGACTATAAGTTTTCATCATGATCGCCTTGTTTATTACAATTACAGAAACGATACATTGGTATTATGTTTTCACCATTAAGAAATTCATCATAACGACCCGATTTTCATTTTCCATAGCTCATTATTTCGGATATAAAATGCTCTATTAATTGCCTCAAAAAAAAGGGTAGATAATATTAACTGTTCAACAAAATTTTCAGCATCAATTCACAACCTGAATGTTTCAATCATAAACAAGTGGCACTAATTTTTAAACAATTTACATTATTCAATATTTTCTTCAGTTAATTGCTAGCGCATCTGTGCTTGACCATGCCGCCACAGGGTTACGGGTTACAGAACCCCCCACTGTGGTATTGCACGACGTCACCCATTTCGAGTGATCTTGCGCCGATCGGCAGTGGCAATTCAGGAGAGGACAGATTAATCTTCCACATACTCGATATGATAAAACCAATATATTGACCAAGGTACAGGTTCTTAATCAATACTATTCTATATTATAACAGTAGCTTCAATATCGCTGTACCGACATCACGATGTCGTGCTTGTTTCTAATACCCGTTTCTATTCCTCTTTTCCAATACCGATGTGTCTAGAACACGGTCACATGAATCTAAGTCGGTTCGCGACTTAATCTCATTCACGCCGTTACTCCTGGGACTTCGTCTTGTTCATGCCGTCGTGTCAAGGATGCGGTCACATGATCATAAGCCGACATGCGGCTGAGCACAGATCACGCCGCTATCACTGAAAGTTCTTTCCAAAGACCCCTGACCGACTGGCCATCCCGTTTAAGGGATGTTAAGACTCCGTCCCACACAGCATTTTATATCCATAGGATATCCATAGGATGTCCACGATATCCAAAGTGAATATCCACTGGATATCTATATCCATTTATAGATATCCTATAAATATCCCTAGGACATACAAAGTTCCCACTTTTGGATATTTAAGGTTATTTTTTTGACGGCATAGAAAACATATATACATTCATACATACATTTCTAACAGTCAGGTGATTTACATTGTGATTAACAACAGAACAAAGATTTTTTTATTAAAGATAAATTTCAAACATCAGTCAATAGTTGAATATTTCACAATTGTTATGTTACGGGTTAATAATATTTAGCATACCATCAATTACTAAAATAAGATAACAATATATTTAATCAAGAAAGGCTATACTTTATGCATTGGAGCGATGCTTGGCGTGACGCAACCAGTTTTTTATAATTTCCTCAATATCTTTGTCTGAAACTTCACGATACTTCCTGTACCGTACTGCAGCTGCAAAAGAAATACTTCTATTTATATCGCTGTGCTTCTAATTCACAGATAAGTGGTGAATTTTATGATTTTTTACGATAAGATATTGTTATTAGAATTCTTGTATTACACTGTAATTACAAATACATTTTTACTCTTACAGAAAAGGATATTCTTAGTCTTTAGAAGTGAAAAAATTTTTTTCTTTTTCAGGCCAAGCCAGCTATATTCTGCTGCAAGAGTATCATGAAAAACGAGGCGCAACATTCTTAATATAAGTTCCTTCGGGTTGCTACCTCCCACAAGAGCTATTTCACGAACCTACAAATATATTACATCCATTATTCACGGAATGTTGTACAAGAATATTATTTGTAAGTGTAATATTTATGGAGATGTTTAAAATAAATGGGATTACCAAAAACATGTACTTGATTCTATAAAGTTTTTGTTGAATAAATTTTAAGTGATTACCATCTTTTTACAATAATCGTCATCTTTTAATTTCTCCTCCAACTCGCAAAGCTCAACTTCGTTTTTTATAGGGAAATTGAATAGTGATCTGCTGTGATCGGCTTCTGTGGTCTGCACCTCTGATACAGAGGAAATGGTTGATTGATTCGTACGTATCAATTCTTCAATGGACGTCAATCGGCCTAGGATCTCATTCATAGTGTTCTGAAGGTTTTGGAACATTCTAGTTATGAGTTTTTCGGAACCTAGCGAACCTGAAAACAATAATAAAAGTAAGGAAAACTTGGAATTGTATTTACAGTAAATTGAAAGTGAATGTAAGTTAAACAATATATATTGACTCGCCAGTCGAATAATATCCTGGTGTTTTGTTGCCCACTACTTTCGATCTTGATTGCCGTACAAGTGCAGAGATAGAATCGTGTTCGGAACTAATTGATGAATTCAATATTGATCGATGATCTACTAAATTACTGAACTCAGCATATTCTGGCGTATCTCCTGATGGTCCAGGACATGCTGCAAATGGTGTTATCTTAGACCTATTCATGACACCGTGTGCCCATTTACTTCGTTTAGTCGCAGTGAGAGCAACTTCAGATTCAGCGGAATCGCCTGAATCTGAAGAAGAGGAATACAGCCTATTAATTCCTTTGTTCCTTTTTTGCTGTGGCAGTATATCGTCCCCTTCTGATGAAAGAACTGAATTATTCAGAGCATCTTGGCACTTAGAACGTGCAACGATTAAAGAATCTATAAATACATTTGGCACATTTAATCACTTCAACACTTCATTCAGAATTTAATACGTACGGACTAATCGATATAAGAAGTTGTTGCAGCATACTGCATTTGATGCCACAACAAAATTTTATGCAATGTGCAGAACACATGATAGGTAGAGGAATTGCCAATGAGACTATTTATCATTCGTACTCGTGCAACAATTAATAAGTGCAAAAATCGTTCTCACTATAAATATATCCCAACTGTCTTGCGTTATACTTTGCCCATTCTTCGATGTTAGGATTAACATTCTTTGAAACTAATTTTCTTAGTTTCTCTGGATGCATGTTCTTAGGCCAGTAGCAATAGCCGTTCTCGCACCACGTGCAGGGCACTACCTCTACAGCATTGTCTTCCGTGAAGTGGACGACACACCATATATTTCCAGTCCTATTACATAAATACGAAGTTCAAACGTAATGAAGGCATTATTGAATCAGAAAATTTACGTGTCAGTACACAGCTCCCAGTATATGTAATAGAAAAATACAATTGCATGCTGAAAAAAGGAAAGTAGTAGCAGCCGGCACCTTCACGTATCTTACAAGGAGAGGGTCAGGTAGCCGGGTCAGGGATTGTTCTCATATTTATGGTACATAAAGTTCAGACCCCCAATAACACCTTAGCAAAGCCATTCCGCTAGATGGCCAGGCATTCTCGAGAAAATTGATTTTGAAAATATCCAAGTACCTTATATCCCTTAAATGTAGACAATGGAAGCAGTGAGCGCGTGGCTCAGTAGGCAGCGCTTCGGCTTACAATAAGGAGGGTTAGATGTTCATCCTTACTACTATCATCTTTGTTTTGACAGGCCGGACAGTAGTCTTGTATCGCAGCAGACGAGTTCCTTGAAGAGTCCAGAACAAGCTTAAGCTTGACACATACGGCATGAAAGGCGTGTTTACAATTCCGGGCAGTGAGAACGCACTCACTGGTGGTCTCTATTGGGGAAAAACACAGGGCACAGCTGGGCTCCGGCATGACAGCAGATTTTTTGGAGACACGCCTTGTATCGGTGATTTGGTAAGGTCAGGACTGTAATAATAACAGAAGAGTCCAGGAGGAGGCGCCAATCGCAATAATAATATAGATGAAGCCCTGTCACAGTGAATGTATAGTCACAGCCTGAAGCAACCGCACAGCCCGGCAATAAAAATCTAGAATTCTCAGTGAATATGCAGAAGGTATTGCACATGCACTGCCAATTAGACGTCAAAAAGCACTGCACATTCAATTTCCACGCTCACGTCACTAGGATCAGCACAAAAGTCAGTATTAACGGTAAGAACTCGGGAGCATCGGAGACACGTGCACTACAGGCAGAGACACTTGGTAGAGAGGGAGAGGGAGTGAGAGAGGGAGGTATTTCTTGGCTTTCTCAGCTATTTAACAGCATAGTTCCTTAAATTACATTAATCGGTTACGCTTTACAAATTTGTTAATACTTCTTTTAAATTCATTCATTGTTCCTGCATTTCGGATGTCTATTGGTACCTCATTATACAGCTTAAAACCCTCATATCGCAAATCTCGCTGCCCTATCTTCCGCTTTCGGTAATCTATTCGAATATCTTGTGATTGTCTTATTATCATTTCAGTTTGTCCCTTTCCAACTGCTATTACTTTATCTTGTTTACTTCTGTTTTTATCTTCTTCTATCATTTTTCGAACAAAAATAAGCGTATTATATTCTATTCTTTCCCTAACACTCATGAAACATAACGCTGTCAACACATGCTCTACTTTTGTATATTTATTGCAATGTGTTGTGATATCAATCTCAAATATATACGTGTTAATACGTTAGTCAAGCAAGGAAGTGGTTGTTCTGTTCTCGCTTATACGCAGCGTCACTTCCTTCATCTCTGTCCTGTTAGTCATGTCTGCCATAGTGTAGGAGCAACATGTGTTCAAGCAACCGTTAATAAAGAGACTGAATACCGCCTAATATTCGTCGCTAATTATTGCCGTGCCGTTACACCTCGAACATAATAACACAATGTAATATTGTTCTCATGGCTCTATTTTGCACATTTTGCAGTCGATCTACATCCGTTTTTTTCATGTTTAGCATTATTGTGTTGCAATATTCTAAATGAGGCGCTATTATTGTCTTATAAATTGTACATCTTGTCACACTTGATAGAGAATTCCCTATTCGGTTTAAATAATTAATTTTTTTGCCTAGTTTCTTAATAATAAAGTCGCAATGTTCTGTGGAACTTAATTTTGAATCTATTTGTATCCCTAAATATTTAACTACTTCGACTTTTTCCAATTCCATCCCTTGATTGCTTACGATCGTTACATTTTTCCCTTTCGTTTCTCTTATTCCCTTGATCATAAATTTTGTTTTGCTTACATTCATTTTTAATTTATTTTTACTTAGCCAATTTTCCACATTATGTAACTGCTCGTTAAGCTTATACTCTATTTCCATTCCACTCTCTACGTTCACATAAAATATCATATCATCCGCAAATAGAACTATTTCATTTTTATGGCATAGCATATTTTCGATATCATTTATATACAATAGTATTGGTCCCAACATTGAACCTTGTTTAACTCCAAATATTGTATATTATACTTCTGATGTTTCATCATCTAGTATTACTCCCTGTGATCGATTTTTCAAATACGACTTAAACCATTTTAATACCTTACCCCTGATTCCAAAACATTTTCTTTAGAAGTAAGTCTCTCTATGACTTCGAACGCACGCTTTAAGTCAATAAATATCGCTCCTATCATTTTTCCTTCACTTATTCTCTTTTTCCACTCAGTTATTCTTTTTTGGATCGCCATTCCACAGGATCGTCCGTCACGGAATCCAAATTGATCATCTGATAGCAATTTGTTTTTTTCTAAGTGTCTCACTAACTGGTCTTTATAGCTTTCTCTAATATTTTTTCTATTTGGAATAGTTTATTTATTAGCCTAAACTCTTCAACTCTCTTAGTTTTTGCGACCTTTGGTATGGGAATTATCTCTGACGTTTTCTACTCGTCCGGACATATTCCGTATTTTAATGAATCATTAAGTAGTTCAGTTAGTTGCTCCCCTATTGCTTCAAATGTCAGTTTTAGTATCTTAGTCGATATACCTTCTTGCGTTCCTTTTTCTACTTGGTAATTTTTTCATTGTATTCTCTAATTCTTGTTTGCTAAGTATTTTAAATTCTTCTAGCATCTCTCTATCGTCATTTACTTCTTTCCTTTCACATACGCTTATGTCGGAACTTCCTATACTCTCGATAAAATATCTGTTAAAACCATTAGTTATTTCTTTTCTATTTTTTACTAATATGTCATTGATGTATATTCCTTCACTGCAGTTCATTTCCTGTTTAGTCTTCTTTGTTAATTTTTTAATTGCTCTTCACATTTTTTTACTATTGTTCCGATTTTTATCTATTTTATTTTGATGGTACCTTTTTTTTGCTCGATTAATCTCACTTATTACACCGTTTCTAGCTAATTTATATTTCACCCATCGTTCTTTCTCTGTACTGTTTTTTGCTATTTTGTATAATTCATCCCGTTCTCGCATAAGCCTATATATTTCATCATTAAAACATTCTTTTTGTTTGAGCTTGTCCCTAATAATAGTTACTTTCTTTGGTGCCTCTTGGTTTAGTTTCTCTATTATCTGATTAACAAAATACTTTACTTCCATATTGTAATTTATATCCTTACTCTCTATGTTACATTTGTATAATCTCTCTTCCTGCAGTCTATTTACAAATCTTTCCTTCTCAAAATGTTTAAAACTTCTAGTAATAATTCTTTTATTTGCATTTACTTGCGTAATAGATCCTAATTGTATTTCAATAAGCGAATGGTCTGTTACCTTTCGTGTATCAATTATTTTAGGCTGAATTTTTGAGTTACTGAATACTAGATCTATTGTTGTTTTCGATTTTTGAACAATTTTTGTAGGGCTCTTTACATATTGTTTCATACCTGATTCCAAGAATGTGTTCAATAATTTTTTAGAATAATACTTTTGACTACCTACGTCTATATTAAAATCCCCTAAACATATACATTGCTCTGTTCCAAATAGTTCTTCTGCAATTTGTTCCGTAAAGTGTATAAACATTTGATCACTTACTTTCGGTGAATGGTATACAGCCACTATATTTCCTGTATAGTTACAGCTTTTTATACTTATCGCAATTAACCAACAGTTTCCTTCTAATTTTTCAATCGCTCTTACTTTGCATCTTATACCTTTTCTTACATAAATTACTACTCCTCCTGTTCTTCTATTTTCTGCATTACATCGCACAGTTTCATATTCTTGAATTTGAATTTCTTCATCGTCTATTTCTTGCGGTACTCTTACCTCTGTTAATATTAGTACCGCTGGCCTAAATTCTCTTACAACTAGTTGTTCTATTTTATCTAGGTTTTTTATTAGACTTGGTGAGTTTAAACATAGTAACAATTCACTCTTATTTTTTTTGTACCTATACTTTCTCTGTTCTTTCGGCGATTCTTTAGTGGTACTATAAATTTCTTCGGTATTTTTTTCACCATTAATTGCTATTCCTCATGATACAGAATATTCTTTTCGATTCTACTTACTATTCTTTTATACGATTCACATTCCTTATCTGTTGCCTCGTGGGCGTTTGTTATTTCTGTTACCTTGAACTCATTTATCATTTTTGTACAGTCAGACATTTTTTATTTACTGCCCTACAGTTTTTTTCCTCGTGGTTTCCTGCGCACTTCCTACATGTGATCTCTTTAGTACAGTCCTTTGCAAAGTGGTGATATCCCCAACACCTGTAGCATCGCAATACACTTATGTAATCATATACTTTGCATCTTTTCCACCCTATTTTCATTTTTTGTTACTCTATTAGTATTTTATGTGTCACTGGATCATTTTCTAATATAATACTTCCTTTTTTCCCTTTTTTTGCAGCCATTTAATAATTCTCATTTTGAAGTTCACGTTTCTTGTATCAAGGTCATTTTGTTTCGATATTTTTTCTAAAAAATTTGGTTCTTCAATCTCTTCAAGGTCTTCTTCTATTCCAGTAACTTTAATTTTCGGGAGCTTCTTATTTGCACTACTTATTTTAAATTCCTCCCCAATTTTTTCATTCAAAGCTTCACTTAATATATTCTTGTCACTATTATTATCACATTCTACTATTACCTTTCCTTTATGACCATTTTTTATTGTTTTTACCCCTATGCCTAGACTCATTATATCCACTGTGCTTTTGATGTACTCTACTGTGTTTTCGCTCGTCTGCTCTATAATGGGTTCTATAATAATTCGCTCTAACTTCGCTTTTTTCGCCTTTCGCGCATAAGATTCTTTACTAAAAGAGTTTTCATTAATTTTATTCACTTTACTATATTTATAATTTTCTTGTTTCTGCTCATTTGGTTTGCTTTGTCGTTCTAAGAGCCCTTTAATCTCTCTTAATTCCTCTACTAATCCTTCTGTTTCTTTTTTGATTTGTTGTACAATAATATTTTTTATATCTACTTTAAACTCTAGTAGTTCTTTTCTTATTGTTTCAATCAACTCTTTATATTGATGTTTATTTATTTCCTCATACACGCGCGGTCACGCACGCGCTAGTAAGTCAAATCAAATCAAATTCAAACATCCTACTGGAAACCGCAAGATGGCGGCACTCCTAGCGCTACCCCCACCACTACCCGACGTACCGCTCGCTCGTATATAAGGAGTGGCGACGCCTCAGAATGGCACGATATCACAAAAGCGATAACAACTCCAAAACTTGTAGAAGCGATTCAGAGAGGTACAAAAAGATTAGAAATCAGAGAAACGAAATCTCTTCCTAATTATCACCAATCCTCATAAAGAAGGATCTGCCTATATTATTGCAATAGAGAGCACTATCCTGTCCCTCACCTCCCGAGGAAGACTCCAGTCGTCCGCCGTCCCTTAGCTGTAGCAGTATTACTCATTATCCCAAAAGGCAATCAATGGGAAGCATTGCGCTTCTTTCGCTGTATTGCTGACTCCAACTAATCCAACGAGTACGATCGGCAGGAATCACAGCGCGTCCTTAGCCGTATTACGCTCGCTCCTACCAGAACCTGCAGACTGTCCGATGCAAGGCAGGCAAGCGACCTTGCAAACGTGATAGATTTGTGGATTTCCGTCTGGTCCACCCTAACGAGAGTGATTAGCGGGTGGCACAGCGACCACCTATGCTATAATTCACAACTCGCGGGCATCCCACTCTCCTTACAGAGAGACGCACTTTTTACACGCGAAACTGCAATACCGATTGTCTGCACAGCGCCCGAATATCGTGTCTTGCAGGGAATCAAATTATTCTCAGTAATCAATCATCAGTCAATCACTCCTCTGAGTCGCATCACGAAAGTACATTGTACAATCTAGATTAAGAAGTGAAGTGTAATAATTAAGTTCTCTTGAATAAACTTTACGTGGTTTTTATTTTATCAACGCGAGTGTTAATTTTATTGACCCGCCCAGTGCACGAATCTCCTAAATTCGCGATCCGCCGTGAAAAGTATCTCCCCGCGAACCGCGAAACGTTACAATATATTGATGGGTTGCTCCCTTTCTTTGCTCTCTGCTCTGTTGGTAACTTGGCTGGTTGTCCTGTCGCTCTTCTTACGGTTCGCTATTGCAGTAGTTATATATTGCGACGTGATTTTTCGAAAGCTTACCACGACCGTCGCAAAACGCAGGTCTCTTTTGCGGAACGCTTATGCAACACTAAAGATGTTGGACGCCAGGTATCCCTGAGGATACCGCGAGCGGCAAGGCTCGCTGTGTTGTTACTAAATCGCGAGAGGCTCCGGGGTAGCTATACCTAACTCTAATACTTATAGTAAATCAATACTCGATAACTTAAACTTTCAAAAAGGACCCTATACTAAATCTCGGAAGTCTACTACTCACGGGCGGAGACACCACCAGGCAAGAAACCCCCGCGGTAGATTAAGTTCTAACGTAACCTTAATTCTAACTCGATAATCTTAACTAAGAACTACCCGGAGACCGTACTAGAAAGACTCAAAACAGGGAGCGAGACCCACAACTCGAAAAGATATCGTTATGCCCGATTCTGAGGCTAGCTCGGTCGGGAGAGCGTCGTGGCATCCAAAAAGCGACCAAGAGGTGTAAGGAAAGCTTCGAAGGGAGGTATTGTAAAAGAAACAGTAAAGCGAAATCAGGTTAACACACCGGAGCTGTATTAAGCGATAGAATCATGCAGAGCAGCATAGCAGACAACTGTGACTATAGCAAAAGAGTAGTGAAACAAATCATGAGATTAAGCAGCAGAGGCTAGTAGCATTGCCTTGCTTAGGTGCGGATAAAGCCAACCAATTTTACAATCATGCTTAAGATTAAGTTTACAAAGCAGAATAATGTTGAAGAAGCTATACAATGCAAAGTCTTAGCCTAAAAGAACTAAATATACAAAGCCGAGGAATATTGAAGAAGCTATACAAGGCAAAAATTCTTAGCCTACAAGAATTAATAATACCGGGGGACTCAAACGCGAGAGCTGTAGGAACCGCGGAGTATCGTCTATTGCACTATCAAATATTCCCGATTCCGAATGATCCTAGTTAGACAATAGGTCGCGAGCAGGCTAATCTTCGCGTGACAAATCTAAGGGGTATCTATAGCGAGAGCGGGACGACTAACGCAAGAAATCACGAACTACCTAAATTTAAATAGCGGATCGCAACAAGGATGGTTTAACAATATTATAAATTACCGTAGGTTTTACTAACGCGGGAGCGGAACGACGGCCCGCGCGTAATCCTAAACGCTTAACGCAAAAACCAGAAATCGCGCGATAGGATTGTTTCGCGGAATCGGATTATTTTCCAATACACAAGTTCTCGATAAGCGGAGGCCTCTCAAGACTCGCAATACAGATATCACCGTTTAGAACCAAACATAATATTCCAGCGGAAGCGGGACGGTTTCCGTTCCGCGGTACAGAATCCGGAAGGATTAAATAAATTCACGGCTTGATCGCGACAATAGAAAAGAGTCAAATCGCAAAAAATAGGTAGATAACACAATTAGGAGCGCGAGATTATCACAAAGTATCAAAGGCAAGCACATTAAAATCGCATAAAATGGGCAAAAACAGATATCGTAGAAAATTTATAGAAAATATTTCATTTTCGCTGGTTGGCTACGTGGCAATTCCATTAGATTTTAAATATGTTTTTGGGGATGTTACTTGTCTTTCCGGAAGACACCGAGCAAAATAGAGGCGGTCACCCTGAAGGCGCCGGTCGTGAAGTTTCTAGAGCCTCGCTTCACGATAGCAACAGCCCGCAAGGTTTACGATATAATTCCAAAAAGAAAAGGTCAAGACTTCTAGCTAAGACTGTCCCAGCGGCAAAGAAACCAAAAATCTTTTAGCCAGCGATAATAAAATACGATCCACGCAGCAAGATATAACGACCTTGTCAATATGCGAAATACAGGCAGAAATTCAAGTACTAAAAGCATAGCATCAATAATTTAAAGCGTTAAAGCATAGTTCAAAGAATATTATGATCGAAAAGCAATCGTGAGAGCAGTAGAACTCGCGGAATATATGGAATTTCGCATGAGATTTTACAGACTCGAGAATTCCAATTGATATCGCCAGCACTATCGTCCTTTAGGCTAAGCGCGAGCGGGAGGACATTCGCTCGCGGGAAGCGGTATACTAGGCCGGCGAAACTAAGGGCCTCGCCGGGTTCGTTTCTAACACTGCCAAAAACCAAAATTCACCAAAATGGTAACGAAAGGGCTTACCCGAAAAAAAAAATTTAGTAGCCGCGAGAGCGGTACGGCGGCTTCGGTCTCTTTTTCTCTTTTTTCCTCAGTGGCCTTTCTTCCTTCTATATCCCTCTCTTTCTCCTCTGGCCCTTTAGTTCTCGCTCTTTCTCTACTCTCGGTCTTTCTATATTGTCGTTTCCCGGTTCTCACTATTTTCCGTAATCGCACTAGCGGTGTGACGCTCCAGACAATAATGGAGTCATCCTCCTGCAAAATTTCTAGGGAGCTCCAGGCATCCCTTCTCCAAAATTTAAATGTCTTAATTTCGCCCCCGAGGGGCCCTAGTGCGATATCGTTCATACGCGAGCGGCAGGAAGAGAGCGGTAGCGGCCTAGACGAACCTATCCGAATCTTGACGGATTTTTTCGAATTGATCGATACGTTGACGGCGGCGATCGATAGTGGGACGTTGAACCCGACGATCCCCGAATTCTGCCGAAGAAGTCCGAGGATGAGCAGAGGTGGGCGAAGACGTGCGAACTCGGCCGAAGATGGCTCCTTCGTTATTTTCTGCGTTGGTCAGCGGCTGGGGGTCCTGGATCCGGCGAGAGGAGAAACTCTCCAGCCTCCCCGACGGACATGCATCGGGTACGCGGGCCAAGGAGCTCGCCAGGCTGGGTCGACGGCGAAGGCGGCGAGAAGTCCGAGGGGGCATCCCAATCAGACGGCCGGCTGAAGGGTGAGGAGTCCCGTCCCGGGTAAACCGTGAGCTCCCTTGCTGTCCCTTCGTAGAGCGTACTGAAGGGGGTCCTTCAAGAGGTCGTCTTCCCCATATCGGTCTCTCAAAATGGCTCTCAAAGAGTTATCGGCCCGGCCTCGGTAGTGTATCCTTCCTCTTCTTCTCGGTAATTTGGAGGGATGGTACTTTGAAGTTCGCCACGAAACGTGTGGATAGGTCAGTCTACTCCGTAAATTGCCGGATCTTACATAGCAATGGGCCTCGAAGACGACCAGCGGGCGCGTGTAAATCAGAAAGAAGCGAAGCCGTAATAATATTCGTAACTATAGTAACTCACAATAGGACGATAGGCGACGCAGACAAACAAACGGAATTTCTGGAATTTCTAGACGGGGTGAATCTTACAACTAATGATTAATGTGTGGAGCGTCACACGTCATTTGAAAGCTAACTAAGTTTGTTTTGTGACGGGAATTCCTAAAATCACGTCACAATATGTATACACTTCGTAGAAGGCTGCCATGGATCCCGCCTATTGATCGTCGATCTTGTTCGACTCCTCCCTTGTGGGCTCGCCAAAGGTGAGTATTTGTCACACCTCTATAAGTTACTGCGCAATCGGCCTAGCCCAGCTTCCGCATGCTGCAGAATTCCCACGTTTTTCCAGGTTTTCCAGGTTTTCAGGCTTTATTTTTTATATTCCACGTGATATTTTAACCGGGAATGACAGTAGGCTCCTATTCTAGTACCAACAGACTTCTATTTCGCACTTCATTTGCACTATTTGGACATTTATGCTGTCTGTATCAGTATGTGGTGACCGTTTGGATGGTTTCGGTTCTCAAATTGGCTTTTACATTATTTTTCAGCAATAATGCACCTTCACTTGTTTAAAAAACAGCCGAATAATGTAGTCCGTGTTATAGACTTTATCACTGACACACTATTTATTTAATTGTTATTTAATTTAATTGTTTTTTCATCTGTTTTTGGTTTTTAATACAGAGTGTTGTTTACACGTATCTAACTGTTGAGGGAAAGAGAGAGGAGGGAGGGGGGAGGGAGTGAGGGAGAGAGAGAGAGGTGTCCGTTTTGCGACATTTCGTTTACGTCAGACTTCTCATCACTTTTGCTTTTCCTCTTTTTTACGATGACCTCTTAAAATCACGTCGCACCCAACGTGGGGCCCGACTCTGTCTCGGGACGACGGGATACGTCACAACTCCTAGATACTTACCGCGGAGTCAAACGCGCGAATCCTTCCTTCGCGTCTCTATTTTGTTTGATTATTTTGAAAATCACGTCGCAATACACATCTACATTAGAAATAATACATATAGAAGTGAGGGACACTCGTGTACGATAGGAAAACTCAGTGATCCCAATCAGGCTCCCCTAGCGTACTGTGTATGGGCCGCGCCGGCCACCTGATTAGTTGCATTATTTGAAATGAGGTAATATGAAATATAATAAATCATAATAATAAATATGTATTGTAAAATGCATTGAAATGATATTTTGGTAATTAATTTGAGTATTCGAACAACGGGTACTTACAAGGGAACATTCCCAAGTGGCCCACCCCGATTTTGATCATTTTTGTATATGTTGTAGAACTCGAAAATCTAAG
>JARQST010003281.1:0-16539 GCA_030142225.1 Pachycephus smyrnensis
TCTGTTTTTTAAGAAGGGGAATTCACAGCAATCCTGTACTTGGCGGAGCTTTTTACACAGAGGTGTTTTTGGGGGGTATTGTGTCTACTCCAGCTTTTGACGAGTCATAAAATTCAATAATTTCGGATTTTTCTTCGCACCATCACCAATCTTTGCTTCCTGATGCATTGATGATAGCATAATCACTGCCTTTTTTTGGCACTTAACTGCACATGGTTACTTTTTCATGAAAGCCAAACACAGTGGGTAATTCTTCTCGTGTTTTCAGTGCAGCCATCGCTGGTGGAATGTACGTTTTATTTATTTATAATACCTACCCGGGTACCCCGGTACACGACGATCGTTGGGTTTTGCTATTGTTATTTCACATTCCACAAAGCCAGCTGACTAACCGCTCAGCCATGTGGCGCACAGTAGGTGGGCACCTGGGTATCCGGTCATTGAACGAATGGTAAAAGTTTGGTCATTGACCGGAAGGTCAAACAAATTGTATAAACTATGCAATATCTCAGCTATTTTTTTTTAAATCCCAACACTCTTCCCATAAAATAAGTTGTTACGAACAGAAAAGATCTTTCGTCATTTTTTTATTCAAACAACTCTACTCCTTGAATCTTACGATAACCACATAAAAATGAAGTTTTGAGTAAATCGATGTTAAAATTTTAGAGAACCATATGCCTAAATATACTTAATATGAATAAACTAAAATTTTGAATATAAAATTATGGTTGTTTCAGCTTGGGCATTTTTCTGATATTGTCACACTGCTTCTTTGAAAACCCAAAAGTTAAATAAATTTCTTTTTCAGAATTTTGAAGGTGACTATGTCCCCTTAATTCACGTTAGCGGCGATTTAGGTTACATGACATGATACTTAATGGCCAATTTTCACCCGTTATTGTCGTTTGACATCTCTTCTCTGTGTCCGCCATATTCCTTTTTGTATTGAGATATCAATTAATTCACTTGTTTAATTAATCCGACGAACGATAAATGAATTGCGGATATCTATAAAGAAAAGAATTCATGAAACTTTACTAGAGTAGCAATTGCATGTTATGAAAGATAATGAATGGTAATTAATAGTGACTGAATAATAATCCAATTGTTACCACTGATCATCTTTTGCACAATGCAATTCGTAATGTTAAATTTTGCTAAGAGATAAGGCTAAAGGTTGATCAAGAATAACTCTATGGTTGTCTCTTCTCTACGGAGAACATGAAACTCTTATTGTTGATAAAAGTACTTTTTTTACTTATCCTTGGATTAATTATTTATCCTTGAAGTAATCGTGATAAGTATATGTCTGAAAAATAGTAAAATATTGTCAATTTCAATACTATTTCTTCTATTAACCGAACTGAGGATTTAACAATTGATATTATGAACCATTTTAAAAATTAAGAAATAGATTTACTTCTTTGGATACCTCACATAATATTTTGTAGTGATAAAGATATGATAGATTCTCATCTTCTTCCTTTCTATGATTATTGAATCGATTCTCTCTTCTGGACATTGTTCTGTATTTATTCAGCACCTCTACTATCGAGACCTGTAAGAAAACTAATCCAATATTGACTCTGCAGCATGATCATATATGTTTGTAGCTGGAAAAGATAAGGCAAAAGTAAACATTTTGAATCTAGAGAAAATCAGTGGATTGTTAAATCTTCTTTATAGGAGAACTAAAATAGTTGCATAGTTACCAGTCATCCTGTTTTACTTTTCTGAATTGATCGTAAACTCATTTTTGAGGAATCATTTCAAATATATTCTAAGAATAGTGCCTGTTTCTGTATAGAAGAACAGAGGGATTAGTATTAGTATTTAAAGCTGATCGTCACCTGAAAAAAGAATTAATTAAACTGAGCCATTTATCCTTAGTACATGATACTGTTCCACAATAGCCATAACACTTTATACAGAGCATTCTACGAAACTATTTCTTTAAAATTATAACATCAATAAGGTGTCCGATACTGCCTCTAATTCGTGACACATTGTGTGTACATGCAAGCAATATGATACTTAATAAGAACAGTAAATAAATGTAATTCGATTACAAAACTTATCTTTCATTGAGGGACGTCCTTAAAGTGCAGCAACTATTGCACTGAGTCATTGTGTACTAGTACGCACACTAAACACTTCATGCGACTCTGCTGATATTCCATAAACATTAGCATTAGTATCAATACCTCTTCAATCAATCATGATATCAAGCTATACGCAAAGGAAAATTTAATATTCAATAAATAATTCTCTTGGAGACTTGATGAGAGCTTTGAATCAATTGACAATCTAAGTAGCAATTCTAGTCAAGGTAAATAATACACAGCTCTTACAATAGTTTCATATTCCTAGTCTGGTCCTATAACAGCACATATTATTTATATATAGTCGGTCCTCGTGTTCGATGTTTTCTTGACATATCGAAAACAATGAGATCTCTAGTAAGACACACGTGTCATTGCATACAATTTTTGATACAAAAATGCATATACATGGTTTTGAATTAAACATATTTATATTATATTTTTCTATTTTAGCATATATTTATGTTATTTTATGGAAAACCACGTGTCATGTGCTTAGGACTGCATCATGTCAATTAATCACACCGAACTCGTGAACCGACTATACGACAGCGACGATTGAATGAAAAATTGCACAGTCCCTAGCGATTCTCATAGACGGACGATAAGAACTTATGAACTCTATAAATACGTGTTTTGTGCTAAGGACTTCGTATTTTTTCATCTGTCACATTACGCTATTTTACTCGTCAGAGATGTCATAGTAGCTGCTGTCATAACAGCTGACGAAATTGGAGGAAATGTTATACTTTTTTTTATTTAGCGAAGAAAGGTAAGTCACGAGCACCATCTGCGGTGTAAAAAGGTAAATGGATGAGTCGCCAGCGCCATCTATGGGTGTAAAATAGTCAACGGACATACGAAGACGGAGACGGAGAAGGAGACGACGACGGAACTGAAAGTGATGATATCGTCTTCGAGCACTCGGATAAAATGTCACATATCTTTGTATCAATCGATCAGGAATATTTCAAATTAGTATGAATGTATCATTAACTTGTCCTGATATTATAGCCATCGTTAATTTTTAGTTTTAGAGCATATATTATATTAAGAGATATTTCGAAAACAATAGCTTCGGCCGTGGAGCCGCCTTATCCAATGCCTAACTTAACGTATAACGTTAAACGTAACGTATACTCCGAGTTGCTTCGGGTAAAGAGTCTTGGTCGGCCGCTTGCCTGTACCGCCGGTTGCCTGTACTTAGCGCGAGACTCGACCGAGTCTCTTGATTATTATTTCGTGGACTCGTTTAGCCTTATTAGTGTCTTTTTAGTATTCCTTCCGCGTTAGGTTAGGTCTAATATTGTAAAATCGTTCCGCGATTTAGTTGATTTAGATTCGAGCGTATTATTTGGCTTTGAGAACTTTTCGACCATTAGGATCCGTAAATTGAGCCTTATTGTATTATATAGAGCCTCCGTATAGAATTTCTGTCCATAAATTAAGGGGGCCGAGTCAGTCAGAAAAAAAGATTTTCAGTGAGCTATATTTTTTTTCTAGACAACTAATAAATATGATAAAAATGTATCATTTAATGAATAGAATGAAGAATATTTCTATCTTTGAAAAAATAGATTAGGTCAACCCGTTCTCTTGTAAACCTGCTTTGGGCTTTTTCAACTCTACGCGTACTTCAGAACAAACTGCTGGATGGATTTTGTTTTTTAACGTCTCATTCTTTTTGTAACAAAATACTACACCGGTTGAGAGGAGGAAATTTTTTTAGAAAACTCCAGATCAATGACATTCACCGATTAAAAAATTGTTAAAATAATTTTGGTGTTTAGAAGGAAGTATCTTCTAAAGTTTTACTTTTTTCAATATTTGCTCCGCTTACCCGGTGTAGTATGTTGTTACAAAAAAAATGAGACGTTAAAAAACAAAATCCATCCAGCAGTTTGTTCTGAAGTACGCGCAGAGTCTTGAAAAAGGTAGATTTCGGGGAACAGCTTTGAAAGTAATTGACTTCTGGAAACCATTACTTATCATTCTTTGCTGCTGATAGTTTCCCTGCATAACAAATAATATTAAGAATGTTTGCATTCAAAAAAGTATTCCTCAGTGCATTTTTCATGATTTTGTTTATTCATACTTTTACATTTTTATACATACTAATATTAATTTAATTTAATGTTACAATTTAATGCACACACAACACAACAACAGCTACACTGACAGTTTTAGGTTTTAGGTTACTGCACTATAACACAATGCACTCTTATCACAATTGACACAAAACTATCAAAAAATAGACTTCACTTGAAAAAAAAAGAATTAACGATAAACACTGTAGTAATTGTAGTATATAATATTAAAAAAAACACTGCTACCGATATAAATACGGCCTTCAGTAAAGCCGAACGGGATCGGATGACAGCTGGCGAGTTTTCTCCTTGTTTTTACTAGTAAAGCCCATTCCTCGGACGTGTAACTTGTGCAGCCACGTAGCCAATCACGTATCGAACATTCCATTCTATCGTCCATGGGGTAACTGATGCAAGTTACGGATCATGCGAAAGCAGGATGAAATGTCAATTGGGATGAGGCAGCATGTGTCCACACACATGCAACATTCGTTGCAGCTGTCAAAACTGATGGGAAAAATTAGTTAGCAATATAATTGTTGCTTAGCGTGGAAATAATTGTGAGTGATTGAAATATGTGACAGTGACGCACTCTTCGTCAACGACACCTGAATCATGGTAAATATGAAATTTTTTTATTCATGGAGTCATGGCATTTCCGTGACGCCCCGGGGAAGCTCTACTCGTTCGTTCCCGAGGGGGGCATACAGAGCATCTTCATGTGCTACGGTCTCCGCACCCCTGATACCGACGAGGCAAAGCGCTTGAGCGAGTTTCTCGAAGCTCACGTACCACGAGTTTCCGCGAAATCGGCGGTCACCTCACTCGTCGCTCACCAGATCGACTTGGGGGATAGCCCGCCGATCAACCAGAGGCCGTATACCGTCACGCCGATCATCCGCAACGTCATGTGGGCGGAGGTAGATCGAATGCTATCGATCGACGTTATCGAGCCCTCGGAGAGCGACTGGGCGAGTCCCGTTGTCATGGTTAAAATGCCAAATGGCAAGTACCGTTTCTGCATAGATTACAGGAAGGTTAACGCGGTCACGAAGAAGGATGCCTACCCCATCCCGAACATGACGGCCATTCTCGACGAGGTACGGCAGGCCCAGTACATCTCGACCATCGATCTGAGTATGGCGTATTGGCAGGTCCCCATGGATCCCGGGTCTCGCGAAGTTACCGCCTTCGTAGTGCCGGGCAGAGGCCTTTTTCAATTCAAGCGGGTGCCCTACGGCCTCACGAACGCTCCCGCGACATTTCAGCGCATGCTGGACAGGTTTATCGGTGCGGAAATGCACCCGCACGTTTTTGTTTATTTGGACGACATTATCATTGTCACCAAGATCTTCGAAGAACACCTGCGGTGGCTTCAAAAAGTTCTCGAAAAGATCTCGGAGGCCGGACTGGCTATCAATCGCGAGAAGAGCGAATTCTGCCGTTCGCAGTTCCGCTACCTCGGCTTCGTCGTCAATAGCGAAGGCCTGCAGGTTGATCCCGAGAAGACCGCTCCAGTTCACAACTTTCCGGCCCCGCGCAACATCCGTCAGTTGCGTCGGTTCCTCGGTATGGCATTGTGGTACCGGAGCTTCATACCGGACTTCGCTACCGTGGCGGAACCGCTAACTCGGCTCACGAAGAAGGGGCACGCATGGGCGTGGGATACCGAACAACAACAAGCTCTCGACACGCTGAAATGGCTGTTGACGAGCGCGCCTACACTCGCCTGCCCCGATTTCTCGCTCCCGTTCACGCTCCAGACGGCCACTAGTGGCACCGGCCTCGGCGCAGTGCTCACGCAAGTTATCGACGGTCACGAAAGGGTTATCGCGTATGCGAGCCGCGCCCTGAACACCGCGGAGAAGAAATACACGGTGACGGAACAGGAGTGTCCGCGGTGATCTGGGCCATACGGAAATTCCGCTGCTATCTCGAGGGCTACTCATTCACGGTTGTGACCGACCACAGCAGCCTCCGGTGGTTGCGTAACGTGAAGAACCCTACAAGGCGCTTAGCCCGGTGGGCCCTAGAGCTGCTAGAATACAGTTTCGTTATCGTCCACCACAAGGGTGCGTTGCACCACGTTCCCGACGCGCTCTCGAGGATCCCAGAGAGTCAAACGGACACCATTGCGTGTGTCCGAGACACCCAGGACGCCTGGTACCGATGAAGATTCCGCGACGTTTCGCGAGCTCCCGGCCAATTCCCGAATTGGCGAATCCTCGAGGGCAGACTGTACTTCCACCGACCGTCTGACCTCGCTGACCTCGAATTCGAAGATCTCGACGCGTGGAAGCTGGTGCTTCCCCGGGGGATCCCGTCCCGCGGCCCTCCACGAGTGCCATGCGCTCCCGCAGGCCGGCCATGTCGGCGTCGACAAGACGTACCGGTGTTTGGCGAACGCCTATTACTGGCCCGGCCTATTCAAAGACGTTACCGCTCACATAAAACAGTGCAATACCTGTCAACGCTGCAAAATGGAGCAGCGGGTTCCCGCAGGTCTAATGGGCCACCGAGTGGTCGAGCAACCCTGTACCGTTATCGCTGCGGACATTATGGGCCCCGTCACCCCTAGCGCATCAGGCAACGCCCACGTTCTCTTTATACAGGATCTCTACAACAAGTGGGTGGAAATCGTCCCCCTCCGGAAGGCTACGGGAGCCTCGATCGCGAAAGCTCTCGATGAAGTTATCGTTACCCGATGGGGTGCACCCTGGGTGTTGCTCACGGACAACGGCACCGACTTCATCAATCGGGACACACGCCAGCTTACCGAACGTGTGGGGATAGGGCACAGCACCACGCCGCCCTATCACCCGCAGGCTAACCCTACCGAGCGGATGAATTGCGTGGTCAAGACGATGATCCGCGCTTTCTCGACGGGAACCACCGAGAGCGGGACCGTCACCTGCACGAATTCCAGTTCGCCTATAACACGGTACATCACAGCTCCCTACAGGCCACCCCTGCATTCGCGAACTTCGACCGCGAGCCACCCCCGGCTTTTTCCCTGCGACGAACCACCGAGGGAGATCCCGAAATCGCCCCGCGTCCTCCCGAGGAGTAGATGAGACGCGTGGCTCGGCTGGATACCTTGCGAACCACCTTCACGCACGCTCTCGACGAAGCCTTCCGGAGACAATCCGAACAGTACAACCTCCGGCACAGGGATCGTACGTTCGAAGTTGGCGATCTCGTCCTGCGGAGATCGCATGTGCTCTCGTCCGCCACCAGACACGTGTCGGCCGCGCCATCGCCTCCCTTCGAGGGACCCTACTTGGTCTCGAAGCGGATTTCCCGTGTAGTCTACGAACTCACCGATCTCGACGGGCGATCTATGGAAAAGATTTCGATCCAGGACATCAAACCGTATCGACCGCCGGAGGTACCGGCCTTTTTTTTCCTTTTCTCGTGGGGGAAATCCTCATGGACACCCCGACTCCTTGGGGGGAGGAGTCGGAGTAGTGTGAGACTCCTACTCACTAAAACCCCCACGGTGGCGTGCCTCCGACGCCAAAGGGAGGACCCCGGGAACCCTTGCGGACACGTCACGGGACCCTCCCCGCGCCATCGCTTATGCACTGTCTCGGGGGGGGAGTGGGCGCCTGCCACCTCCTCCTCAGCTTGCCTCCTTGGCTCCGCCGTGGGACCACACCACGACGGTGCCCCTTCCCTGGAGTCGCGTGCAATGACAGCCTGGACCCCCCCCCCCCCCAGGACTGTCTGCGACTCCGGCAGCACCATGCCATTGGTGGAGGGAGAAAGGAGTTCTTTTCTCCACCAGAGCCGCCCGCTCGGCCTGTCTATGTATGACTGGCTGCGGCGGCGGGTGAGGGCAAGGGCGAAACACCCTGTACCGCGCACCGCCGCCGCCACTTGTCGGCCGCCCTACGGGGTGGGACGGGGCGCGTTTCCGCCACGCCCCCTCCTTCTCCGTCCCCTGCGGGCGGGATCCGCCCTCTCGTGGTCCCGCTCCGCGGCCTCCTTCCGCTGCATCACGTGCTCGCAGAAGGAGGCCATCGCTTCCCAGGCTATCTCCCTGCGGAGCATTGAGCGGACGACACTCGGCAGGGAGAGATCTGTCCCGACCTCATCGACGAGGACACGGCGCTCCGCTTCCCAGGCTGGGCACACCTCTAGGGTATGCTGCGCCGTGTCCTCGTCTTCCTCTTCGCAGTGGTGGCACTGCGCCGTCTCCTCTCGCCCGATTTTATGCAGGTACTCACCGAAGCACCCGTGCCCAGTGAGCACCTGCGTCAGGCGATAGGAAAGCCTACCCCAGGCTCGGCCGTGCCATTCCTCCCAGCTCGGAAGAACGGCACGGAGCACGCGCTGACCGACGCCCTTCTCTTCCTCGAAGACGTCTCGCCACTTGGCCACTGTGGCTCGCCGAGCTAGGGACCGCATCATTTCGACCGCGCGTCCCGACGGGGCGTGTCACCCCCGGTGGAGTGCGCTCAGGCGGGTGTACAGTCCCGCCTGCTCCTCCGCCAGTAGCTCAAGGGGGGGAAGGCCCGCCAGGACCTCCGCACTCACGCGGGAGATCGTACGATACCCGCGGACGACCCTGATGGCAATCTTGCGCCAGACTCGGTGCAGCAGAACAAGGCTACGCCGGTTTGCCGTCAGGGCGCCCGACCACACGGGTGACCCGTAGAGGGCCATCGATCGCACGACACCCGCGTAGAGGCGGCGTATCCGATCCTCGGGCCCCCCGAGATTGGGGAGAAGGCGGCTCAACGCGGCCGACGCCCTCTCCACTCTGGGGGCCAAGCGGCCGAAATGGGCACCAAAGTGCAAGCGGCTGTCGAGGGCGAGTCCAAGATACCTCATCTCCATCCTCACCTCGACGTAGGCTTCTCCTACGCGGATCCAGGACCGGGGCGGCCTCGCGCGGCAAGGACCTCCGTGAGACCAGAGGGCCTCAGTTTTGCGCGAGGCTATCCTTAGCCTCAGTCGCTGGATCGCGCCGACGACACAGGCCACCCCTGCCTCGGCGAGGCGGATGGTCCTTCCCCAGGCCTCCCCGACGGCGAGAACGAGCGTGTCGTCCGTGTAGCACGTCAACGTCACGCCGTCCGGGAGGGCGGCCCGCAGCACCGCGTCGTATCCCAGATTCCAGAGGAGAGGACCCAAAACGGATCCCTGGGGCACGCCGCGGTGAGTCTCCCTGCTCACTTTCCCGTACCGGCCGGGGTACTCTACCCACCTGTCCTGGAGGTAGGCCCCGATCACTTGCCTTAGGTAGGGAGGCACTCTGTGGTAGACTAGCGCCTCCCTGATTGCCTCCCAGGGCAGGGTGTGGAAGGCGTTGACGATGTCTAAGCTGACAGCTAACGCCACCTCACCCTGGGAGACGGCCGAGTCCGAGAGGGACCCGACACGGCCGATAGCGTCGACCGTGGGTCGTCCCTCCCGGAAGCCGTACTGATACTCGGCCAGATCGGGGCCCTCCGTGACAAGGTGCTCGATGAGGCGGGCAGCGACGACCCTCTCGAAGAGCTTCCCCACCTCGTCGAGCAAGCATATCGGCCGGTACGCCGAGGGAGAACCTGCGGGTCTCCCCTCCTTGGGGAGAAGGACCATCCGCGCTTGCTTTCATATCGAGGGGAACTCGCGGGACCGGAAGCAACTCGTAAAGAGATTGCCCAGTCGCGGAGCCAGGACGTCCATGGCCAGAACCAGGGCGCGGCCAGGGATTCCGTCGGGACCGGGGTCGGTATTTTTCGCCCCCAGTCTCTTGACGGCCCCGGCCAGCTCTTCCGGCGTGACCCCCGGAGCCAGTGACTCGTCTATCGCCGACGAGGCCTCCGGCGTAAAGGTATCGGGGGGACGTTCTAGCGCCCCCCCCCCCCCCATCTGGGGGGAAGAGCGCATCCACGACCTCCCCCAGAACCCGGGTGTCGAGGGACTCAGTGACAGGGGGCGCCCAAGTGCGTAACTTTCCCATGACAAGCCTGCACGGGCGCCCCCACGGGTCCCTGCCGAGGGAGGAGAGTAACTCCTCCCATGCCCTGGCCTTGGCCATTTTGATGGCGAGCTGCAGGGCTTTGCGATCTTCGCGATAGCTCCCATACAGCTCGTCCGTCCTCGCCTGGTCGCCGCGCGTCGGGCACGCACGCACGTCGCGCGCAATTCCGCCAGCTCGCCCGACCACCAGTACACCGACCGTCGCTGGGAGGGGCGGGCCCGGGGCATGGCGGCATTGCACGCCGCAGTCAGCGCCCTGCGAACCCAGGCCGCCTCCTCCTCTACCGCGACTGGCGACCCGGCCGTGACTTCTGGCCAGGTCACCGCGAGGACGGATGCTATCAGGACGTCCTTGTCCAGGCGTTTTAAAGCCCATCTCCGTGGTGGAGTGCCACCCGACCGCCGTGGTGCTAGCCCAGCATCGGGGGGTGGGGGGGGCGCAGGGGAGACACGTCTATCAAGACGTGCCTGTGATCTGAGAGGGTCTCTACCCCCTCCAATACCCTCCACCCTGTCACACGGCGTACGGCGGACGGACTCGCCCAGGCGAGGTCGACTATAGACCCGCCGTTCCACCGCACGCACGTGTAAGCAGAGCCCCGGTTCAAAATCCGGAGCTCATGCTGGGCCGCCCAGTCGGCCAGCGTCTCGCCCCTCCTGCTCGTCCTGCAGCAGCCCCAAGCCGTTGCCCAGGCATTGAAGTCACCAACGACGAGCACCGGACGAGGGAGACAGTGACTCACGCACCGTCCCAACTTGTCCAGGAACGCCTCGAAGGCGTCCAGGCCGCTGTTGGGCGAGACGTAGCACCCCACCACCGCGAGTTCCCCCCACAA
Organism: Pachycephus smyrnensis; assembly: GCA_030142225.1. Classification (NCBI taxonomy): domain Eukaryota; kingdom Metazoa; phylum Arthropoda; class Insecta; order Hymenoptera; family Cephidae; genus Pachycephus; species Pachycephus smyrnensis. The sequence goes on from JARQST010003281.1 coordinate 11,002, forward strand.
AACCGCCGCAAATCCTCGTCCCTGCTCCAGGATCGAGCAGGACGGGGATTGCGGGTCACCCGCCCTTATTATCACCACCAAGCCGCACGCGTCCCTCACCCAGTTTGGGTTATTGGGGGGGACGGCGTACGGCTCGGCGGCTACGGCCAGACCCGCGCCCAACTCCGCCGCGCTCTGCATAAGCAGGTCCTGAGCGCGACGGTAGTGGTTAAGGCTGGCGTGTACCAGCCGGGCCATTAACCGGCCATCTCCATTGTCTCCTCCTGGGCGGGAGAAGGCGGGAGGGTGGGCGGTTCAGCCGTCCTATCCCCGCTCCCCGCCGCCTCCCCCGCCACGCCCACGACGGACAGAATCGCTGCCGCTTTTCCAGCGGGCGGAGCTGCTGCCTGGGTCGGGTCCTTACTCTTCCCGCTTCTCCTCCTGCGGGAGGGCGGTGTGCAGGCCTTGCCCCCCCCCCCCATCCTGTGTCCCGCCGGTCGACCAAGGTCGACGCAAAGCGGGCACTTGGGGGGGGGGGGGGGCTTTGCAGCCGCTCGCCTTGTGCTCCGCGGACCCGCACACGTAGCATAGACCGCTACGGTCCACGGAACTCATGCAGCGCTGCCTTACGTGCCCCACCCCGAGGCACCGGAAGCACTGCAGCGGGCGAGCAGCAAGCACCTCCACGCGGGCCGACGATCACCCCACGAGGATCCTCCCCGCTTCCGCCACCTTCTTGGCGGCGAACAGGGGGCACTGGTTCCACAGGGAGCCCAGGCTCCCGGGGGAGGACCGGATCACCCCGGTTGTCACCTCCCCGGCGGGGCACCCCCCGGCAGCAGCGATCGCCGTCGCCACTTCCTCGGCGGAGGCCGAGTCGTCGAGGCCTCTGACGCGCAGCTCCGCGCGCTTGGTGGGCCTTGACACCCTAATCTCGGACGCCGCAAAGACCTCCGTGAGGCGGTCGGTGAGGGCTTTGGCCTTCTCGGCGCCCTCCTTTCCCGGGATCTCGAGGACGAGACCCCCGGTCAAAGCCCTCCTGGGGCGAACCTCCCCGATGCCGAGGTTCGCCAGGCTGACGTTTTGCCTGGCGGTCTTCATTACCTCGGCATACGTCAGCTGCGAACCCGACGCAATGGTCAAGGCAACGGCAGCCGACTTCGAGGGACGCCCCAGCTTCGGCTTCCCGGCCGCCTTCTTCGGCGCCGCTTTCGCTGGCGCCGGTGGCGGTGACGGCGACATGGCAGGGGCGGCAGCAGCGGCTACCGGGGCCTCGACCTGCCCCAACCCTGCCGCCTTCTTCCTTTTCCCCTTCTTGTCTTTTCCCTCCACCACGTTCCACTCCAGAGTGGAGGGACCGGCAGCGGGAGAGGCATCCTTGGTGGTGGCGGGAGTTGCCTTTGGGGGGCAGGGTCAACCTTGGCCGCGGCTATCTTCTTCCCCCTCTTGCCCTTCAACGGGGTCGCCGGGGAGGTTGCCCCAGGCGGCACGCTCGCAGGAGCCGGCAGACGCTTTTCGCCCCCCGGGAGGAGCTCCTCCCTTAGGGCCCTGAGCTTTGCGTCTACCAGTTCCGAAATGGCCTCGAGCGTGACCGCCCGAGGACTAGCAGCTCTCCTCGCCGCGCTTCGCAGCGCGGGGACGGGCAGTGGCGGCGGCGGTGGCGGCGGCGGTGGCATCTCCGCGCTCGGCCCCGCCTCCGTGGAGGGATGGACCGACTCCGGGAGGCAGAACCCTTCCGGCCCCTCCTCCACCGTCGCGTCAGAAGGGGGAGGGCGTCACGCGCGCTTCGCGGTGGCGGAGGGGGAGGCCATGCCTTTCTCAGCGCCTCAACCTCCCCTCGCAGTCCCTCCAACTCCCGCCCAAGATCAGCGATCTCGTTCCGGAGGCGAGAGTTCTCCTTCTCGAGCCACGCATTATCCCCCGTAGAGGTGGTCCGCGGCGCTAGCTCGGTGGCGGCTCCCCTGACATTGATCGCGGCCAACCTCAATTCTCGGACGAAAGTCCGTTTGAGATTCCTCGAACTGGCCGCGACCTTTTCCACCGTGTTGAGGTGGCGGAGGATCACGGAGCTGAGGTCACCGGTAGGTTGGCGCCTCATTTCCTCCGCCACCTCGCCCGCGTCGGGGAGGCCCTTAACGGACTTCGTTGGACCGGGTACGTCGCCCTCACAGTCCGAGATTACCGGCTTCTTCCGGGGCCTCGCCTCCTCGCGGGACGCCGCAGTGGCCTGTCGCTTGGTTCCTGTCAGCCCCATGTAATCTCCTGTGGCGAGGGGACGCCCCCTCTTGCGCGACGCGTGGCTCGCCACCGAGAACATCGAGGAAAGCGAGGAGTCCGACTCCTCCCCGTTCTCGCCACGTCCTGGGAGGACCATCTTCTCCAGTCTGACGACCGGAGAAGCGGCCTCCGCTCCTCCCATGCCGGAGGTCGAAGGGACGTTGCGTTGCCCCTCTCCCTCCACTCCTCCTTCATCAGTCTTTTCGAACGAATTTGAATTATCCATAGTGTTCCCACGAGAGTGGTCGGAAAGTAGGTCCGCCCCGGCAGAGCCGCCTTGCCGGGGTAAGCCTAGATACTCTGCACAATTTTATGTCCGGGCGGCCATGCACCCCTCGGCACGGTATCTTGACACCTTGGGTTCGGACGTTGTACCGCTCTTGGTCTGGCCACTCACCCTGAACCTGTCCGGCAAGGCAGGACCTGCCAGGGGCCGAAGCCCCCGCCGGCATAGCCTCAGGGATCATGAAGGCACTCAAGCTCCCCCACCACGGCAAGGTGGCGGCACACGAGGGAGCGGAGGTACCGGCCTAGCTACTTCTCCCGAGTTACAGGTTCTCGCGATGGCCCAACCGGACAGCCCACGCACCGACGAGGAGATGGAGCTGCTCGGACCCGACGAGCCCCAGGAGTCGACGTCGTGGTTTGACGACATGTTGAGGGCCACAGCAAGCCTCGCCGGGAGCCCCAGAGTCCCGCCGCCAAACAACCTGGCGATGCTCCGGGCCTACGCCGCCACGCTCGCCGCTACCGAGAACCAGGACTCGGCGGAAGCCCTGGCCCGTACCATGACGGAGCTGGCCCAGGGCACCCTGAGGTCAGACCCGGTGGAGGCAAGGACGGCACCCGCCAGCCCGGAGATACCGGCCATCCCCGCTCTCGAACGGCCCAGCCCGGCGACGGGCCTGGTACCGTCGACCCCCGGGCCAGCGACACCGGCTATCACCGAAGCCCCGAAGGAGCCGAAAGCTACCGGCCCCCGAAAACCAGGGGGTGTTCCCGAGCGGTCCCGCAGGCAAGTCCTGGAGAGGACCTGCTACAGCTGTGGGGAAACCGGCCACCGATACTCGGCATGCCCGCACGGGCCACCAACCACGATTTTCTACCGCCGGTGCGGTCGGAAAGGGAAGACCCTCCGCACCTGCCCGTCCTGCAGCGAGGGCTAGCGGAAGCAGGGGCCGTACGTTCCGCGGGCAGGACGCAACGTTCCCCTGAAGGAGTTGAGGGCACTGCGGGCCGAGAGAGCCAGGTCCCGATGCCCGCGAGGGTCGAAGCCCAGCCTTTCCCGGGATGCAGAGCGCCAACCAGCCCCTGATACCGGAAAGGTGGCACCGAAAGTCAACCTAGGAGATAGGGTCAACCCGAAACCCTAGGCGGGCACGCGCCCAGCTCCCGAAAGTGGCCCCGGGACCACTGCGCTCGAAAAAGAGGTCGCCAAACCCCCAGCTCTCGTGAAACGGGCCCCAGGTCCCAGTTCTCGCAAAAGTGGGCTACGGGCCCCAGTTCTCGGAATCGCAACAGCTACCCAGCTGTCGCTAAATTGGGCCGCAGGCCCCAGCTCTCGCAAAGCAGCTCTCGCAAATTCAAATCGTCACCGAAGGGCCACCCGACCCGGATCCCGCTACCCTCACGGAAACGACACAAACCCCGAAGGGTAACGTACGCTTTTGCCTCTTATCGTGTCTCGTCTTTGTTTGTCCACCGTTGACAAGTGTCGTCTTCGTCCAGACAATTTTCTGGAGCCAAGAGAGAAAATATCTCTCGTGTGATCTCGATTTACCCGCAAATTGTAACAGTTTAGCTCTCGAAGGCATCCAGCGGGTAGAGCACCGTCGCTATCGCTTTAAACATTCTTTGGTTCCCTATAATATTTTGTCGTGCCCACGCCCTGTCAGGCAGCTCTCGTCTTACCCACCAAAAATCGTATTTTGTTTCTGTCTCTCTCCCGCCTGTAACTGTGGGTAAGAGAAGGTCGGCTACCGTAACTGTACACAACTGGTTCGCTCTCGAAATACTTCATTATATTGGTGCCGCAAGCGGCACCGGATTACAAGAAATAATAATTCCGGAAAATACTTTCTCGGGCTGAGAGAGGATACTCTCCGACCGATCTCGATCTTCCCCGTTGGTTCAGCTCTCGCACGTCATCATAGGGAAAAGATACCAGGCTATCGAAGACTGTACCAGATTGCTCCCGAACCTGCTCTCTTAGGCGGCGCCGTTTCGACGAACAAAAAAATATAGAAACTAACGAACATAATCTAAACTTTGACTTGGATCGGTTTAGGATAGCTCTTGTTTCCGTCTGGATCTCTAGGCCGCAACTACCCTTAAGGGGTGGGGAGTTGTGACGTGATTTTTCAATTCACGGTCACAAAAGGCTCTTGCTATCGATTTAGATACCGCTTACGCCTTTGCTGGTTCTCCCCGAGTCGTCGCACCGCTTGGAGATTAGGCTCTCGGATAGATTCGCACGTTGTGTTAAAGTTCTCGACAATAGACACCGTTTTGGGATGAGCAGAGGTCGGGGTGCTCGAACCTGTCGCGAGGAGAAAGTCTCGAGGAAACGAGTTGCGAGGCAGGGAAGAGCGCCGACGAGATTCCTCCACGAACCTGCAGAAGCTTCCGTGAGTGGTGCGCGTTGCCGTGTAAGGTTGTCGTGCTAGCTTCCGCAGAATTAAAGATACCGAAAGTTATTTTCCTGTGTTCTCGAGGTGCATCCTAGTGCAGAGGTGGAGTGCCCTGTAAGGGATAGCCCTGGACCTTGCTCCCGGTGCCCTATGGATTAGGTTTATCAGCTCTGGTGAGTCGTACCAGTTAGTAATTGGTGCAGGGATTGCGATCATTTAGCTTACGAAAGATCTCGCTCCACCCTCGTGGCCGTCTCTGCGATTCCGGTCTTTCCTCAGCTCTCGTCCCTTTAATCGGTCGTTCGCGTTCTCGCCCGTTTCGATTCCGAAGATTTCCACTATTCACTTGGCCTAACTGCGACCCTCTCTACCACAACCTGCATACTGAGCGGCCGTGCATTTCCTCAACCGTTCGCTCTCGTTCATGCATCCAGTTGCATTTGTCAATTTCACGCGCCCCTAAAAATCGACGAGCTCCCTTCGGGTTTGAGTCGTTTTGATGGAGTCGGGGAGGTTCCCCTCGTCTCCCAGGACATACCAGTTTGTCGGTACCGGTGGAACAAAGGCTGGCTCGTGCCCAGCCGTGGCTTGCGGATGCATGAGCGGGGGTGGACGGCCGAAGGTGACGTGTTCCAGGTTGAGCTCTCGCGTG
>JARQST010003282.1:0-16493 GCA_030142225.1 Pachycephus smyrnensis
ATTCCAATAGTTTCCCTGAAAAAAATTCTCGAAAATTACCTTTCTTCTTTCGTTTCCAGGTGTATATTCCCCCTTAAGGGGACTGGGGAGTACTTCCTAGCCTCAAAATTAAATATCGTAATTTATAAGAATGTGAGAATAAATTCTTATGCAAACGCAATGCATGTAGATTTTTGCAAGCTGCACTGTTACTTGCATGATACTTTTATGCGGAATAATTGATAAACGAAGGTATGAGTTGCATGCAATTTTTTGACGTGAAAGATGCTCGTGCCAAAATTTTGCGTCTATCTCATTCCTTTATTTCCCAATTATATCTTACGAAAGTGCCGTTTCAGTAATTATGGAACTTACACAAATCTGCGCGCACTCCAGTTCAATAAGGATAATGCATCAATTCCGTGTAATTTACGATTTTCGTGATTGGAAATTAAAAATGGCCGTTTGCACTCCCCAGTCACCTTAAGTGGAATGAATAAATGTTAATTTCGACAAGAGAAACATGCTAAGTGAACTGAGTATAAAACATAAGTTTATTAAATATAACTCCGGAGAAACTAATTTGTACTGACAAGTCGATGGTGTGGCGGAGAATGAAAATGAACTCACTTTCTTAAAATGAATCAGTGAATATTCACTGATTATCAGTCACTTTTTGCATTTTGATCTGCCATATTATATCCGCCATTTCGAATTTATGAATTTTGAGTTCAGACTAATAATCAGCGACCTAAAAAACTTTCAAAAACCAAGTCTTCACCAAATATTAATAATGGGGTAGTTGAAAACGCTTTTTTTCTGAAAAAGCACTAATTTTGATAGTTTGTTTACTTATAGTAATTTTGCAAATAAAAATTCACGATCACCTACTTTTTTTAACACTTGTTCATGTATTAAGGATTCTACGAAAATAAAAAAAAACCTGTACTTAACGTCAAGAAATTCGTTAAAATAATTAAAAACTGAGCGAAAAAAGGTGGGTCGCTAAGCGATCCACTGTGCCGCAAAGGGTTAATAAATCGGCCAGAGGCATATCCGGCTCGCCATGAACTCTTTTCATGTCATCCATTTCATCGACTTGCACGTACATAGGACTCACTGAAATTATTAAACTTAATCATTTTGTATTGCAGGGTATTTAAAAGAAAATTTTATTTTCATCATGGAATATTTTTGATACCAAGAAATTGTCTGGATCGTTTTGAAATTGCGGCACATGAATGGAAATTTTATATACAGGGTGTTCGGTATAAAACCCACTGGTGTAGCACCTTTGCATTTCTTGGCAAATTCTAAGAAATATGTTTTTGCGTTTTTCATTTCATATATCAAAATTTCAAGATAATCAGCGTTAAAGTGGCAATAATGTGATCAATGAGAATGCGTTTAGATAGAGCGTGGAAGGGGGAATTCGGCCTAGTCGCTGACGACGCAGGCCACAAGACCTGCTTACACTAGGCCAACAGTACTACGAGTATCGTAGTGTCCCTGTTTATCTGTATGTACAATAATTGAGTGAAACACGACCATGCTCGCAGTATTGGCAGTGAATTTCGGAACGTACCCTTAATCGAAAGATATCGGGTCAGTCCATAAGTTCATGTTCGTGTAAGTTCAGTCAATCAATTATATATTTGACATCGTTATCTATAACTAATTGCCATCGTTATCTATAACTAATTTCCATCTCTTTAACAACATATCGATACCTTGTTTGTAAAAAGACTTGGGTTTGGAAGAAAAATACTCGTACACTGCCTTTTTAGATCCTCCGTTGAACTGAATTTTTTTTGTGTGAGAAATCTTTGTAGACCTCGAAACAAGTGGTAATCAGACGGGTCTAACAAGGAAAGTACTCGAGGTGGCACCCCTTCGATTTCGATGAAACTTTGTAGGTGAGAAGTGTGCTTCGAGGCATGAACTATGCGCACAAAATTTGCGGCCCGTTTTCGGTTATAGGGGATGAAATATCCCTATATAGGTGCAAGACGACTTTCCTTACAGATCGATTACCGCGGAAGCTATGCGAAATACAAAAAAATGTTTCATACGGAAGTTGCATATTTTCGAACGTACTTTCAGAAGACGTGACCAAAAATTTATTAGCATTATTATTTCTTAACTAGATAATTACCCCCACCATGCCTATTTTTGGGAATTCGAGCATCTTTGTAAGGACTTAAAATATGCAGAATCGCATTCCAAATCCAAATATGTGTGATAAAACATCTTTTTAGATCGCTCTTCGCTGAAAGTAGTGTGGGGACTTGCACCAAAGTCATGGGAATTAAATGTACACGTAAAACATAATACAATTAATTTATTGTGGTATGATATGTAATATAATATAATCTATGTTGATGTTACAACTTGATGACTTATTTCTTAAGATGGAAAATGTCACCTTGACAGAAATTTCACATCGTACGAGAAACAAAGTTCACAACATGTAACAACAATATATGTATCAGTCTGAGGATTATTTTTATCTCTTGTAGCGCGTGTTGTCCCCCTCATGTTATTATAATTTCATATTCCATACTATCCATAATCGTCTGCAGATACGAATAAATGAGACCAGCTTTCCTTTTATCATGCATTCGAAAAATATTGGTATGTGGTCCAATTGGTTGTGTACAGTATGGCGAATTCCCCACTACTTTCACCGAAAAGCGATGTAAAAAGATGTTTTATCATACATATTTGGATTTGGAATGCGATTCTGCACATTTTAAGTCCTTACAAAGATGCTCGAATTCCCAAAAGTAAGCATGGTGGGGGTAATTATCTAGTTAAGAAACAATGCTAACAAATTTTTGGTCACGTCATCTGAAAGTACGTTCGAAAATATGCAACTTCCGTATGAAACATTTTTTTGTATTTCGCATAGCTTCCGCGCTAATCGGTCTGATAGGAAAGTCATCTTGCACCTATATAGGGATGTTGTGATTCTGGATTAGAAGCACAGGACGACTACCGGAATCAGGATTCTGGGAGTCGAGTTTTTTTTGGGATTCGTTGTCGTCGAGTAAAAAGTTAGAACTTAAACTCCCGTATCAAAATGAGACAATTTATTAGCGAAACAATCAACTTCAAAAGACACTGTTACAAGGTTTTGGTTTTAAGGGTTTTCCCGAGATCGAAGGGTACGAGGACGAGGTTAGTGCTTTGACTAAAGTGCTTCACTCGAATCTCTACGACTCCATCTGACAAGCCGGAGGACCGTCAGCCGTTTTATAATAACGTTGTGGAATTTGGAGATGCGTATTGCTTAAGGATTTGTATCTACATTTTGTCAATCGTGTCTCCTTTGTTTCCATAATTTTTGGGACTGGAATGTGCGGCGTCAATGCCTTGCTACACTCCGTCGGTTGTGACGTGAGGCGTATTACGCAACTCATAACGTGCCGTTCACAACAGGGATATTTGATCCCCTAGAACCGAAAACGGGCCGCTAATTTTGTGCGCATAGTTCATGCCTCGAAGCACTCTTCTCACCTACAGAGTTTCATCGAAAACGGAGGGGGGCCACCTCGGGTACTTTCCTTGTAAGTCGGGCATTGTCCCGGTGAAATAAAACTTTCTTCCTATGTACCAAAGCAGGACGTTTTTTCATCAGTTTTGAGTTAAGTCTTACGAGTTGTTCAGCGTAATATGCAGCAGTTACAATTTGATTGGGTTGTAAGAATTCGTGGTGGATAATACCGGATTCATCCCACCAAACACACAACATGATTTTTTTCTGATAGGGTCCTGCTTTTGGTGAGGGTTCTGCTAGTTTATCCTTTTCCACCCAGTCTCTTTCTCGTAGTAGTATGATACAATATCCATTTTTCATCTCCCGTTACAATACGATCGAGAAATGTACACTGGTACTGACGAGAGAGTAAATATGTACTGTGACGTAAATTCGGAAAATTCAGTCACAAAGACTGTTAGGAGTAGAAAAAAAAAGGTTAATCAATTCACTAGCAATGACCCTCCAAACGTCAGTCACCCGACATTCCCAAGACCGCTTGTATTTAGTCCGCTTTTCTTTATCCGCTATGTTTTCCGCCTATCGTCCTTAACTTTTACCTCTCTTCTGCGTTTCTGCTTTTCTTTTCTATTTTTTTATGAGCGCTCCTATTCGCATCCGCCTGTCTCCTACATCGCATGGGTAAGTCTACGTTCCTCACCACGGGCACGAAGTGGACCGCCAAGGAGAGTTCCTGAGTTACCGGACGAGCGAGCGACAGAGGCTGGACTAAACGGCTGTTCGTTCCGGAGGACTTCCGTGGAGCAAGGGAGACCCGGGATGGGATCCTTCCGCAAATTCTGCCGGCCGCCCATACGGGTCGCCAAAAAGGGCCTTCGCCACTGGTGCCGCCGATAGGAGGAAAGGTCACATCCTCTATCGTGCCGCCCAGTCGCCGAACCTCCACTGGCGCACCCGTTATCCGTGGCCCCCGGAGAAGATACCAGGGCCCACTCCTCGCTGGATCCTGTAGCTTACGCTGAGGACTCACGATCGGCCGCATTAAGGACTCCTGCACTCAGCTCGGCCCTCTCCGCCTATCTTCGGACTCTGGCCACAACACGCCTCATCCCTGGCTACCGTCATGCGTTAGATTTACCTGTTCGCTATTATTATATTTTATCGTAGCTCTATCGTGCGAATTAATTACTAATCTATGGAGGGGAGCCCTTAAGGCTCTTCCTCCAGCGACGAATCTCTTCCGACGAAGCTACCCATACTTTTCCTTTAATTGTACACGTTGTACGGCTACCGTCTTAGCCACGAATTTCCTTAGGCGTTACGCCGTTGGTAACGTGTAGAGTCACCTTCTTTTTTGGATAATCGGGCGGCTAATCCAGCCCGCGCGCCGCGCTGTTACCTCTTCAGGGTGACCGGCATCGTTGAAATCAGGGACGCACTAATTATCGCTAGCGTGCCCAATTTTCTTTGAGTCTCTGCAAGGGTATTTTATTTTGTCTAGAATCCAATGAGAGTATGCCACACCTTCTGACTATTTTACGGTCGGCTGTAATTTTATCTTGAATTTCTACCTGCCTTTATTGTGTATTTTCGCTATCTTGCAAATTTGTGTGTCCTCCGTTTATGCGACACTTTCCAATTGTCCGGGAATACGACGTGAAAAACTGTTCGCTTGCTCGACGAGACGGAACTTCCTTCCGCTGCGTTTCCTCGCGTTTTCTCGCGTTTCTAATAGTGTTAAGTGTAGAAATTCCTTTTTTTTTTATCATTTAGCCGTATCTAGGATTAGCGGCAATAGTAGGTATTCCGAGCTCTTCTAGTGGTACCTATTCGGCTTCGCGATTTCACCTGTAAGATTAGTTCCTAGAAGTATTTATTTAATTCTGCATGTTCGAACTTCGACTTCTGTAGCTAAGTCTATTTATTTTTTCGAATCGTCTTTGCGCTGGCGCGGTACCGTCCCGCTGCCGTGCCGTATCGTAACAGGGTCGCAGTCCCTAATTCAGAATCCCGCGTTTAGTTTTAGTGACTTTTGGTGTATATAGCTTCCTTCTACATTGATTTCCTTTTGTAAACCTAGTTTTAAGAAATTTTGTTAACTTGGTTGGTCCTTAACGCTCCCCGGTGTTTTCCGATCACTTGTACGGAATACCAGTATCTTACGCCCTTTCACTTCTTTGACTCTTGCTATTTGGGCTTTGCTTACATTTCTGCGTTTACTGATGCTTTGCATGTACTCTATGCTTGCTTCTTAACCCTTTGAAGCATACATTTTTCCTTACATGCAATTTACTTGAAATTTGGTACTCGGGGGTTTTTGGGGTCGCTGGTTACGAATCTGAACTAAAAATTCAAAAATTAAAAATTGCGGATCCCATATGGTGGAACAAAATTATAAAGTCATCAGATTTATACCAAATTTGGTATTCGAGCGTTTTGCGACTTCGGTCCGCCATATTGGATCTGCCATTTTGAATTCCTGAATTTAAAATTCAGATTCGTAATCAGCGACCCCCTCCTCCCTCCCCCCCCATACCGAGTTTCATCCGAATCAAGTAACTTTTTGGATTTTGGTCCGCCATATTGAATCCGCCATCTTGAATTTTGGGAATCTGACCGCGAATTTGTAATCAGCGACTGCAAAAACTCCTGAGTGAAAACTTTCATACTAACCCGACAATAATCAGCAACGCCAGAGCATGGAATACAGGTGGTACATACGTATGTACCACTGTGACGCAAAGGGTTAATATAGCTTCGGTGCGTTAAAATTATTTATCTGCTTTCCTCTATTTTTCTTTAACCTATTCTTTCTGTCGCATGCCTATTCCTATCCTCGCTTAGCCTTTTGTTCGCCACGACGCTCTCCCAGGCGATCTAGCCTCTGAACAGGGTATATGGTGGAGATTCTGTCGATCCGCTTGATCCTCTGTTTCTCGGGCTTCTTCTTGCCCTTTCGAACACTCTCCTTTACTCTCTTGGCGGTGTCGCCGTTCACGTATCCCTCTCTTTCTTTTCTCTGCGGAGTCGCCGTTCACGAATTCTCTCTCCTTCTCCTCTTGGCGGTGTCGCCGTTCACGTATCCCTTTCTTTTCTTGGCGGAGTCGCCGTTTACGAACTTCTTCTCTTTCTTTCCTTGGCGGAATCTCCCTATCTATTCGAGTGACGCCTTACGTTTTCCCGTTTTTTTTTTTAACCAAAACCATAGATACTTTTGAGTGACCTGCACTCGCGGTGTTCTCTCCGGAGACCACCTGGCGCCCAACGAACTTTGAACTCTCGTTTATCGGAGTTGGGATTTTCTTGGAGTTGTGAGAGAGAGACAGAGAGAGACAGAGAGAAACAGAGAGAGATTGATTGATTGATTGATATATGTTTATTTGTGCCATAGCAAGTTTTGTGGCATTGTGGAAACAACCAAGAGATATGAGAAATACATAACTTAAAGTAATAGGGTTATAACTAGTAGACTTATAACTAATAGACTTATAGCTAGAGAAGTTTATGGTTAGTGAGTGTTTAAGGCAGAATAAGCAGTAAATAGAACGCTGATATACAGGTCGGTTCGCACTATTCAATATATAATAAAATAAAAACGAGATATTCAGCAGGACAGGCGGCAGGGTCACAGGCAATCAGAGATCAGGAACCTCTGACTGTGCCGACAGAATACTGTGATGTAACGTGTTTAGGGCGCAATATTCTCTGAGTCATGATCTACTGTCGCTAGGAGATGGGAGAAAAAGCGTGACTTGAACAAAGAAAGAGATGTGGATGCGGTGATAGTTGCCGATAGGGAATGCCATAGGTAGATAGCGGAAAAATGAAACGAGTTCCGGTACGTAGTCGTACGATGCAGAGGGATGTCAAATACTAGAGTAGACTGTTGCTGCCTGGTGGGATAGCTTTGTTCTGTGTCTCGGCAAAAGAGAATAATTCCCTTAAGTAAGACGGAGAGTTGAGATAAATTATACGATAGGTTAGAATGCCCAGAAAGTACATCCTTCTACCCCTGATCGACAGCCATTTAAGACGTAGCCGGTAGGAAGTGATATGAACATCACCGCGCAGATCAAATATAAAGCGAATTCCAGCATTTATCAACCTCTGGAGTTTTGTGTCCAAAGCAGATGTTGCACCCAGGAGAACAGTGCAGCAATAGTCAATGTGAGGAAAAATGAGAGTAATTAATGAGCTTGGTTCTGAGGTCTCGTGAGAGGGAATTTTTGTGAAACTTAAGTCTGTGTAGACTAAAATGCACCTTCTGTGAGATCAGAGTGACATGATCACTCCAAGAGAGATCGGTTCGCAGAATAACGCCTAGATTGCGAGCAGAGTTGACCACGGGTAGCCGGATGTCATTGACCATGACAGGTGGAATAGTGTTCGAGTCGAGACTACGAATGTATGCATGACTGCCCAGAATGATAATTTTAGATTTAGAAGTGTTAAGTTTGAGTTTGTTAGCAGTAGCATATTCGAATATGCTTTGGACATCCTGGCTGATGCGGTCAAGTCCTAAGTTAAGTGATGATGGGGAGCAGGAGAGGTAAATTTGCATATCATCTGCGAAGATCATGTGTTGAGAGTGCACGAGTGAAGAAGCAATATCATTTATGAATAGCGTGAATAAAATGGGGCCAAGGACCGATCCTTGTGGAACTCCAGTGCTGGTAGTCAACCAGCTTGATGTGTGGCGATAGTCATCAACCACTGCTTGGGACCTATTAGTTAAGTATGAATAAAATCAGCTCAAAGCGGCTCTGGAGAAGCCAATTGACTGAAGCTTAGCTAAGAGGACATCGTGGGGGACCATGTCAAAGGCCTTGCTGAAATCGAAAAGAACTAAAATGGTGAGAAGACCTTTGTCAATTCCAAGTCGGACATCATCGCAGACTCGCAACAACGCAGTTTGGGTACTATGGTCAGACCGATACCCTGATTGTCTAGTGTCAAGGACATTGTGAGTGGTGAGAAAGGTTGAAAGTTGTTGAAGAACAATGCGCTCCAGGATCTTGGACAGTTCACAGAGGTTTACTATGGGTCTAGTGTCGGAAGGTGATGTTGGGTTAGAAATCTTTAGGAGCGGGCGGATGAACGCCTTTTTCCAATTAGAGGGAAAATACGGAAGTGTGATTGAGGTATTGAAAATGTCAGTGAGGAGAGGACCTAAGGCCGGTAGAGCATTTTTAATGCAAAACAATGAAACATTGTCCGGGCCTGAGGAATGCGAATTGCCGGGCAGCGACATGATGAGGTTACTGACAGTATCAATGGTGATCAGAGTAATTGAGAACTCGTAATCCAGATGGTAAGAAGAGGAGGTTGCATGGAGGTAATCATCATACGTACAAGCTGGCAAGGTGCTCGATACTGCAGAAAAATAAACATTAAGAGCATCCGGTGAGAAGAAGTGAAGCGGTGAGGAGAGGTTGTTTTTAACAAGACCAACGGTTGCCAGTTCTTTCCACATCTTCGTAGGATCTGAGATGGATGCAAGTCGCGCAAACTGGTACCGCTCCTTTGCATGTCTAATATCTGAAGTTAATTGATCTCTGAATTGCCTGTAGGCTACAAAATGTAAGGGATTATCTGATCGCTTCGCACGCTTGTATAATGTTCTTCTATGTGACACTCACGCCACGAGCTCCTCAGTGAACCATGGGCTGAGGGGTCTTTTCACAATGAAAGATCGCATTGGGGCATGTGAGTCTAGCGTCTCGCGGGATAGACGTTCGATGGAGCTTAAGAACTCATCCATATCATCAGTAGTCTGGAGAGAAGCTATGCCGGAATAGCCAAGAGACTGAATCTGAGCACCAAATGTACCAAGGAACTCGGCGGCGTTGAAATTCTTAAAGCTACGTCTAATGAGAATGCGGTGTTCAAGCTGGGTTGGAGAATCAAACGCATAGTGCAAGGACAACAAATCGTGGCCAGCAATGAAAGGTGCATCTGATTTGATATAAGAGTGTAGCTTTGAAGCATAGTCAATTATAAATACGTCTAACCAGGAGTCGCAAGTGCTAGAGTGATATGTGGGTTCAGAGGGAACAAGATAGAGCGAGCGAGAAGAAGCAAAGCTTCTGAGAGAACGGGCTTCGAAACAGTCTGACTGTAGATTGCAGTTCAGATCACCAGCTATTATGATGTTCTTATATACATGTGAAAACCGGTCTAATGCTTTGGCGAATTCATGAAACATGGAGCTTTTAGGTCGGCGATAGATTGTGGCAGAGAGTACCGATTCTGACGTAGGAAACCTGAGTTCGAGCAAAATATACTCGGGAGAGTTAGAGAATAAGCTCGGAGAGGCCATAAGAAGTTGCACGGTGAGAGTAGAATGGACATAGCAGGCTACTCCTCCTCCCGTGCGTCCGCTCCTAGATTGGTCATCTCTCGACATATTAGAGAATTCAGTAATGCAACACGCACTAGCCGACTTGGACAAGATAAAGACTTTACTGCAGCCGGGATGGAATATCCTAAAGCACGAACGACAAGTGAGGTAGTCACCTGCAAATTTTTTTGCTGCACTTACTGCATTTCATGAGTACTGCACGGTGTTAGCAAAGAGATTATACAGGGCAGTCAACGTCAAGAGCACAGGTGTCATCAAGACAAACAGCACTCGTTGAAAGTGGGATATAAATGTAAGACGTACTAGGTAGAGCCGCTGCTGGACACTGTCGACCTGTCGATCAGACGTAGGCGAGGTTCTGGCGAGAGAGACAGAGAGACAGAGAGACAGAGAGAGAGAGAGAGAGAGAGAGAGTCAATCGGCGTTTTGCGTGCGGTTCCCTGCACCCCAGATATCGTTACGGATAAATTTTCGAAGTTTCAGGGAATAACGTCGCAGTACGCACGTTAATTCGGTAGTAACGGTTTTCTTCGGACAACTCATGAGGAACCCATTTCCCAAGTTTTGACACTTCACCAATAGCGTTCAGATGACGATAAATGGTCCCGTGAGATGAATTTAATTTTTCTGCAATCTCGTCTATAGTCAGTTGTGGTTCTGCTTCAACCAAACTCTTTAGCGCTTCAACATCGAATTCAACTGACCGACCAGAACAAAGCAAATCCTCCACATTGTCTGCACCTTTTTTGAATCTTTCAAACCACTTTTGCGTTGTTCTTATACTACTAAATTTTTCACCATGAACTATATTCAATTTTTCTGCGGCTTTAGTAGCATTTTGCCCACTTTTAAAGAAAAAGTACAGAACATGTCTCTTGTACTCGTCAGAATTTTCCATCACTAGAAATACTTCGAATCCTCTACTCTCCACCAGAGTTGCGTATAGACTGACCACTATTCAAATTTACGGAATATTGCGCAATAGATGAGTCACTTACTCAACGTTGAAAAATACGCACGAATTTATGGACTGACCTGATATTATTCCTCATAATATCTATTCCTTTAATCTGGCAAGATAGTTGTATCAACATTAAATTTTTGGTGGTCCTGAAAAGAATCGATTTTGCTATACTGTTATGCCCGTTAGGGGTTCTTTTAGGATCAAGGTAATTAGTTGCACCAATTTGGAATAAAAATATAACGAATAAAGTGTATTCGGTAAGATGATGATGTTGGTTCGATATAAGACACATTTGACTAATATAAAGCACACACTTGATTATCACTTATCTTGAAATATGTAACTACTGAAGACGCTCCAGGACTTAACTGCTCAAGAGCCACTTCGCGAGTAAGTCCTTTGTAACCTTCCGGGTACCCTCTGGCTCTTATCGCAACGCCTTATGTCTATAGTCCGCATTCGCGTAATGCTGACCTTTGCGTCTGGAGATTACTAGTGCGCGAGAACGGCGTCAAAAAATAATAATTCTGGCAGAAAGCATAACAAAACACATGAACCAGCTCTGATCTCATCATGCCAATCTGCAACAATTACCTACATTTCCTGCTATAAGGATTATTCGGAAACAGCAAATATTGTAGAATACTCACGATCTTGTAATAAATTATCATAGATGTTCAAAATGAGCACCATTCGTATTTAAACATGCTGCTGCATCTTAGAGCAAGCTTGCTCGAACATTCATCAGCATCTCTTCATTGATTGTGGCGATGCTTGCCGATAATTGAGCCACTAAATGTTCTGTAGTTTCTGGTCTGTCCCGGTAAATGAGTTCCTAAAGTAACGTTGTTAGTGTGAAATATGATAACGGCAAATAGTATATTCAACTTATTTTCTAATATCCCCACAAAAAGAAATTTAGTAGATGTAGATCCCTTTCGATTAAGGGTACGTTCCGAAATTCACTGCTAGTACTATGAGCATGGTTATGTTTCACTCAATTAGATACAGATAAACAGGGACACTACGATACTCGTAGTAGTGTTGGGCCTAGTGTAAGCAGGTCTTGCAGGCCGGCTCGCGTCGTCAGCGACTAGGCCGAATTCTCCCTTCCACGCTCTATCTAAACGGATTCTCATTGGTAACATTATTGCAAGTTCAACGCTGATTATCTTGAAATTTTGATATGTGAAATAAAAAACGCAAAAACCTGTATTTTTGGAATTTGCCAAGAAATGCAACGGTACTACTCCAGTGCGTTTTCTACCGAACACCCTGTATAAAAAACATGTAAGAATCGTGAAAAACTGAATTGAAATAGGTGCCATACTGGCAGGACGCTACGCTTCAAGGGGTTAAAATCTAATCTGGTAATTGATAAGTCGCAGCTATGCCCAGCATCCGGTATTGACGACTTGGACGACTTCCTCGACGTTTTAACAGTTTGCCCGATATAAGATACGATTAATGAAAAAATATTTAACCGAAGAGAAACAGGTTTTGAGTTTTGGATAGAAATGTTAAACCCGCAATGAGTTACTCAAATGAAACAATTAGCTTGGTACTTGCAAAAGAC
Source organism: Pachycephus smyrnensis (assembly GCA_030142225.1). Lineage (NCBI taxonomy): Eukaryota > Metazoa > Arthropoda > Insecta > Hymenoptera > Cephidae > Pachycephus > Pachycephus smyrnensis. The sequence continues at coordinate 12,380 of JARQST010003282.1, forward strand.
CACAACAGTGCGTGTTAATTCCAGGTAGTATGTAAGAACGTTAAAGTGATACTAAATTGTAATTCTGTGCTATGCTATTCCAGGAAATGATGCTGATATAAATATACGATATGTTGAATTGTCGTAATTTGTAAAACATGGGGAACACCATTTATACGGACCAATTATGTCTAAATATCTTAATAAATACATTACACTGCAACTACACTATCGGTCAAAAGTTTTCGATCAACCTGGGGATCATGGAAATTTATTAATAACACAAACTGGACGTTATTATATCAGTCAAAACGATTTTATTACAAAAAATAAACACTTTCTGTTATACAATAAAGTACAAATAAACGGTATTTCATTTATTTTTTCTCCTAAGTTTGGTATCACCCCTTTGGCCTTTAGTACAGCAGCGCATACTTTTGGCATTCGGTCTACTCACGCTGTATTTGATTTTATGATGTAAACCCCGATAACAACAGCTGAAATATAACGTAGTGATAATTATTGCTTAACAATTACTAGGCTTACCTTAGCACTCAAAAAAGGTAATTTTAATATTTTCATCAGTGGACGACACTAGAATGCAACTGCAGTGTTTATATTAGCACTAGCGGCGTTACTGATGCGGTGTCTATCTTTTATGTGTCACGTGACAAAGCACGTGATTCTTGCAGTTATGCAGCACTGCACAATTGCATTCGCAACTGATAGATGTCACTCATGTACGTCGTGATTTTCGGACGTTTTCTTCATATTTCTGCATTTTTAGAGGGTGATCGAAAACTTTTGACCGGTAGTGTATATTATGTATTTCTATCCGAAAATGACTTGTGTTGGAATAAAATTGCGGAAATACGAATCAATAAAAAAATAACCTGGGCATATTTTGCTCTAAATAAGCCATTTGTCAATTTATTTGTTTTTATTGTTCTCACTACTTCTTTCTACCTGTATGCACCTCATACCTGTTTCTTCATATTACATGTCACTATGACGAATCACATTTTAAACAACTTAGAATCAGCGACTGGTTATAAACTCGTTGGAAGAAATGTAAAGTTTCATATATTTCTCTAGAAACCTTAGTGGCATACTATCCATACCGCAAAGTAGTATACATAATAGTTCTGGACACAGATTCTTGCACTGACATTTACCGACACCTCGAGAGCCTTCGAAGGTTCGTGTCCGTACTAAATTGGCGTCGTCGACCCCCTCGATTTTCTGGATTGACGTCATCGAGCCCCCGATTCCGGGAATTTCGGGTCGATTCAAGGAATTTTTCGTTTGATTCCAGGAATTTTGCGTTCGATTCCAGAAATTGCGTGTGATCGAGAACCTTTTAGAACATTCTAGAACCTTCGATGGTTCCTGTCCGTGCTAAATCGTGCAGGATCGTTTCTCGAGATGGCAGCCCTCTCGAGTGATATTTCGTCGCAGCCCCCTTTCCCCACCCTTGGAGAAGTTTCTAGAACCTTCGATGAATTTCTCCCTCCCCCATCCTTGAAGCTTGGAATCGCTCAAGCACGAAACAGTAGAGCTCAGCCGAAAACTGTTTTGATCTTGAAAGTTATCTCACAGAGTCGAGCCTCGCAACAGCAGCCGTCGTCCGGAAGGTACTTTGACCTCTCGAATATGATTTTCGTAGCAGTCCTCCCTTGCCTCTCCTCTAGAATCTTCGAATAGCTTTGCTCGAAGTAAGAACCTTTGACCTTGAAGTCGATTTGCGGCATCTTTATTGTCCGATTGTTATTGTCGGTATCAAATTACTCGAGAAGACTTGCAGCTCTTCGCGCAATTCCGAAAGGACAATTGGGACTTTATGATGTAGGGTTACTATCTTTAAATAAAGCATCGAGGTGGTGGATTGTTGGTGTCAAAGAGATGGGTCCTTCGTGCATTGCCGAAAAGCGGTTCCAGGAATTTTGCACGCTCAATTCGAGAGGACAGGCGCAGAATCGTGCGCCGAGACGGCAGCTTTTGGCCGGAAGCCCCTTTGACCTTGAATGTTATTTTGCAGATTCGTACGTTGAGTCGGCGGATCGCCGATGTCAAAGAGATGATGAACGGCCCTTTGTACATTACCGAAAAGAGGTTCCAAGAATTTTGCATAGAAATTGTTTATTTAATAATAATTATTAGAATCACTCCATATCCTTAGAACAACGAAGATTGCCCTATAAAAGAGAGAGTAGAACGTGTCTTCATTAATCTACTGTTACAATTCAACCGATGCGAAGTATAGTGAAACAACGTGAGCTGAAAGTGAGAATACAATTGCTTTTGAAGAGCATTGACGAAGTTAAACATTTGATTCGAGCGAAGAGAGACGTTGATAATCTCGTAAAAAAATTGAAGAAATTTAATCTGAACTGAGAAAAATGGATTTCTCTAAAATTAACAAAGTGAGTCATTTGGATGACTTCTTTCCGATGAAGAAATTGTGTGAACTGCAGGTTCAAAAAGAATACAAGATTACCAGCATAAGAAAAATTTAAACGAAATATGGAACGAGACTCATCGTTGACGTGGAACATAACTTCTCAGCCTTGTTACCAGCAAGGATCTCGAAGGCTCTAAAAGACGATGACGATTTCATTCAACGGATGGTGCTGGTGTGCGACGAGAATCGGCTTTGTATGAGTCGTAATAATTAGAATATTTGTGACCAATAAACAATTACGCACCGATTAAGCCCTAGTAGAACAAAATTCGTTCATAAATAAAAAATAGTTCGGCTAACTTCACGCCAAAATTCGTTTTTAGTATTCCAAGAAAACTATCAACCAACAATCATTGTTATTTAGCTAACAATGATCAACAATCGACCAACAAATAATTGGTGGAAGCAAAAATTTAATGTCATTATTGGTCGGCCAACTTCACACCACTCTTTGTATGCGCTACTTCGGTGGGCAGTACAACCAGATCGAATTTTATTGCTTGTTAACGTTTGTGCTTGCGATTTACATAAGCAGATTATTACGTATGTGTGAAACAAATATACAATTGATTATTTCTTTGTCTTTTTCTTTTATTCATGATCAAAAAAACACACATTATCAGATCCCCTAGATCCATGATGCAATCGAATTGTCCTATAAAATTCTCCCAGCCACTTCTTCTTCTCCAATCCTTTTACGTAGATTCTAGCAGTATCTTGTAAAATGACTGGGACAATGTTTTTAGCCTGATTGTAGATACATCACCAGCACTCCAGGGTATATCATGAAAATTGTGTTCATAACCACAAATTCATACTCTTGTATTTGGCTGGGAGACGCTTCCATGAACAAGGTAGTTGAAACAGGAACGTTGCAGGCTCGGAAAAATTGCTGTCGACTTTGGAGTCGACAGCAAATCCGTGATTGGTCACGGATAGCTTCATCAATATAAACTCGTTCGAGGGTTTCTTAAAACCTTGTATGTCCCCATTAAATTCCATTTCGATGAACTGTGTGGGGAGAGACGATCGCAATGTTTTTATATTAATGTTTTCACCCCACCACTGATCGGGTTGCATTCTACTATATGATTGTGCAGGATTAAGCAGACTGCTGATGTTTCGGTAGGGAAATTGTTGTCTGCTTCAAATTCGACACCAATATCGACTGGTCCGAATTTGAGGTACTCATTTTGTCTCGAGCAGTCGATGACCATTAATAGAGCATTCTCGAGAAATTCATTCTTCAACAATGGTTTCAAGATTCTTGCCGTAGTACGTGGCTTGAAAGTTTACATACATCTCGTACAGCAGAGTAAACTGATTGTGATTAATATGGAGGTTCAGATTTCCATAGGGATAACATTGAGAATTCAAGAAGAGCTTAACGTCTCTGACGTTGCTGTAGTCATAGTGACTCGCGTTCAGGGGGTGTCAACTCCCATGTTAAAAGAATCTGCACTGACTGCAGCGCCTCTAGGTTAGATGCGTACAAGAGAACTAAAAATCCAATATGGCGGACAGCGTCAGGCGCGTCAGATGTGTATACGTATACGGCACCACTACATGAATATACCCTAGTGTATACGCACATATATAGATCAAGAGACTCGGTCGAGTCTCGCGCCAAGTACAGGCAACCGGCTGTACAGGGCACGGCCCGCCGAGTCTCTT
>JARQST010003283.1:0-16423 GCA_030142225.1 Pachycephus smyrnensis
CTGATGGCCAGCCGTCTCTGAATCCGGCGCAGCATAGTCAAGCTGCGCCGGCTAGCCATTAGGTCGCCGGCCCACACTGGCCCTCCGTAGAGGGCCATGGACCGGACCACTCCCATGTAGAGGCGGCGAATCCTCTCATCCGGTCCACCAAGATTGGGAAGGAGGCGGCTCAAACTCCCCGCCGCCCTCTCCAACCTGGGAGTCAGGCGGTCGAAATGACTCTCAAAACACCAGTGGCTATCCAGTGTGAGGCCGAGGTACTTCAATGTTCCCCCGACCTCCACGTAGGCATTACCTATCCTCATCCGGGGTTCTGGGGGAGTACTCACCCCCCGCCGAGCCCTTCCTAATAACCAAACAGCCTCGGTTTTTTGGGGGGCTACCTCCAACCCCAAGTCCCGGATGGCGGCGACGACGCACGCCACACTCACCTCGGCAAGCCGGATGATTCTCTCGAAGCCTTGCTCCCCCACCAGCACCAATGTGTCGTCAGCGTAACACGTTACGCTGGCGCCGAGGGGGAGGGCGGCCCGCAAAACCGCGTCGTATGCGAGGTCCCACAGAAGCGGTCCTAAGACTGACCCCTGAGAGACCCCGCAGAACGTCTGTCTGGTCTCCATCTGTCCGTACCGGCCCGGATACTCAATACGAGGTCTGGCTATTATATAACGACACTGCGCGCGCAGATGGCGTCCTAGAGGGGTTGGGGGGGAAACGAATGCAGCGTTGGATAGCTGGAAGTGTCTACTATTCCAGTATGAAAACACGTTTTTGTCGCTGTAGTAGTATTTGTTCTGTAGAGGTTAGAAACGAACGTGTTTTGTTCTCGTGCTGATAACAATGTGTGACGATCTTGCACCACGACAACGCACCTGCCCATAACGTGCTGTCTGTGAAGCGTTATTTAGCCGCTAGAGGCATTCCAGTGCTCGGACACGCGCCGTACTCGCCCGATTTAGCACCCTGTGACTTTTTCCTCTTTCCGAAGATCAAGTCTGCCTTAAAAGGAACCCGGTTCGAGTCGATGGAACAGGTGAAGCGAAAATCGGCGGAGCTCCTAAATGCTCTTACAAAAGAAGACTTCCAGCATTGCTTTGCCCAATGGAAAAAACGAATGGAACGGTGTGTGGCGAGGGTAGGGGAGTACATTGAAGGGGAGCATTCGATTGTAGAATAATTTTAAAAATAAAACTCTTTTTCATAAGCAGTCTCGTTATATAATAGCCAGACCTCGTATACCTGTCCCCGAAGTAGGCCCCGATTACCCTCCTCGAGTAGGGAGGCACCCGATGGTGCTCGAACGCCCCCCAGATGGCCTCCCTGGACAGGATGTCGAAAGCGTTCACGATATCTAAACTTATCGCTATGCACACCCCACGCCGGGATACGACCTCTCCCGACAGGGACCTCACACGACTGATCGCGTCGATCGTGGAGCGTCCCTCCTGGAAGCCAAACTGGCACTCTGCCAGATCGGGGCCTACCTGGGACAAGTGCTCGACGAGGCGAACGGCGATGACACGCTCGAAGAGCTTACCCGCCTCGTCAAGCAGACAAATGGGCCGGTACGCGGAGGGAGACTCTGCGGACCTGCCGTCCTTCTTCAGGAGAACCATCCTGGCTTCCTTCCATAGGGAAGGAAAGCGGCCCGACCTCAGACAGCCGTTAAACTGCCGTCTCAGCTTCTCCTCGATGAGGCTTCCCGCCCTCTGGAGGAGCAGATCATCTTGCGACCTTCCCCTCTTGTCGCTGGAGGAGGCGAGGTTAGTTTCCTCGCGGGTCCGCGGCGTGACCGCTTTCCCTCCCGTAGACCGCCCAGGGACTGAAGCAAGAGCCACCAGCTCCGCCTTTATCTTTGCGACCTCCTCCTCAAGGTCCTTTATTCGGGAACTGAGCCTCCCGTTCTCCTCCTCCAGCTTCTGGGCGTTACCGTCGGCCACGGATCTCTTGGTCAATTCAGTGGTAGCCGCGGCGATGGTCCTCGCGGATACCCTGAGACTGCGCACGAAGGTACCTTTGAGGTTCTTCGAGCTTTCGGCCACCTTCTCTACAACCTGTATCTGCTCGAGGACCTGAGCGTCCAGGTCCACCGTGGGCGACACCCGCATTGCCTCGCCCAGTTCCTGAATACTCGGGGGGTTCTTTTTCGGGCGGCAGGGTAGGTCCAGTGAGAAATTTAGGTTCTCACACTCGTCTTTCCAGTCATTGGGTTCTACTAACCTCATTTTTGACCCTGAGGCCCCGACATTATCCCCGATGGTGGGGGGAGGCCACGTTCTCCTCCTTTTGGGGCGGTCGTCCAAAAGGAATGACTTCAGGGAGAAGTCGGATTCCTCCCCTCCGCTCTCCATCACCGAACCGATCGAAGCAACCGAACCGGCCAACGACAGTACTGACCCCGCCGTACATCCGGCACTGGCCGTCAATCGTCCCGATTTGGCACGAGACAGTCTGACGGCTGGCTCCGCCGTCACATGCGGACTGGCCACTGCAACGGGGGGAATGGAAGTCCCCTCATCTGCAGCCGTCCTCGACACCTCTACGTGGGCATCTGGGACGGTGGAACTCAGCTGCGCGGAGTTCTTAGGGTTAGAAGGATAGGGATACGTGGAACACCTCTACGTGGATATCTGGGACGGTGGAACTCCGCTGCGCGAAGTTCTTAGGGTTAGAAGGATAGAAATGCATGGAACACCTCTACGTGGGCATCTGGGACGGGTGAAAATCCGCTGCGCGGAGATCTTAGGGTTAGAGGGATAGGGATACGTGGAACACCTCTACGTGGATATTTGGGACGGTGGAACTCCGCTGCGCGGAGTTCTTAGGGTTAGAAGTATAGAAATGCATGGACCACCTCTACGTGGGCATCTGGTACGGATGAAACTCCACTGCGCCGAGTTCTTAGGGTTAGAAGGATAGAATGTAACCGATTTCCGTTGTCGTGAAGTTAAAATCTCCGTCCGTGTGCCCCTTCACCACAAATATAGATAATCAGTGGTTCTTGTCTGTCGCCAGCTTCTTTAACCCTTCTCAACACGCAAGGATTGATGAATGGGCAACTCTTATTTTCTTATATGATTTCCCAATTTTATGGTGAGTAATTTTATAATTAATCGCAGATGTATTAATTGTAATTTCTCTTTTCAGGTTTTCCCTTCGGTGGAAGCTACTTCAGGATCCAGGTAAGTATCCACTAGTTTAATTACTCAATAACTAATTTCTTCTTCCGGGACCACAGTGATAATAACTCAGGTAAGTGATGATTAATTCAAAATTTTATAAATTAATCAAGGAATTGCAATTTTAGGTATCCAGCAGCACAATAGACACACTGGACCACGATTTATAATGTATTTAGGAAGATGGGATTCATAGATTCACCACTTCACTTAATCAAATATTTATCAGTGAAGATAAATACCACACTTTTATTACACCCTTATAGGTGGGGCACATCAAGTGTACCGCGTTACGGCCGATCTTCGAATGAGCTCTCGAGCGTTGGTCGCTCCTGAATTTATACGGTTTGGCAGTACCCCTATCGTGCCCCCACCATTACTATTAATCTTATTGAATAATTTCGAATATTTCTATCTATAATCCACCTATACCTTACATCATGCGCTATATCATAATATGATTATTACAATATTTCATAAACTAATCATAACTTTTTTATAATAATTGTTTAACAAATATTTCGTCAGCCTTTTCTTTATATATATGTCTTATCTTGGAACATACGCTATTGACTATTATTCTAGGGATACAGTTTCTCTCTTAAGTTCATACTTGTACCATAATTTTTGTTAACAATAAATGTCATGTTATTCTGCTCTACTCTATTCTTCTTAACTTCTTCTTTTATTTTAACATAGACCAGGTTTCCTTTCTATCGCCATTTCCTTTAGCAAATAGTATAGTCTGTGACGTCATACTTTCATTGTTCTTGGAATCTTCTCGAAATCTCGTATATCTTAATTGTTCTTAGCTTTAACATAATATTTCCTATACCTTTCTAACATTTAGCTTTAATTATGCACTTTCTTCTATGTTAGACTGCTTGTTAAGTATTACGTCATATGACGCAATAACGGTCATTCTATTTTTAATATTGACCATACTTTCTTACATCCAGAATACCAATTTTAAATCTGATTGAGAGAATCTTTGTTTTTACCCTCCTTTGACCTATTAATGAGCATTCCTAGGATCATTTTTCTTTTGTTTAAATATTTGTATGGCTTCTTGCGTCTTAACTTTTTTGACTATCCTTCTATTAAAATATCAACTTTAAACAATTAACTTTGATAAGTTTTTGACGTTTATGATCTAGTTTAAGTTTTTTTTACTATTTTCCGATATAAGTTAAATATTTCATCATATTGTGCAATAACGGTCATCCACGATTTTGACCATATATATTCTCTAATTTTTAATTTATTTTAAAATTTCTTGAGATTCTTTAACGTTTGACTCAAGTCTTTCACTTTTTGCTTATTTTATACAGGGTGATTCAGAATAAGTATCGAGCCCGTTGCATAGCAGTAGCTTGTGTCATTCTGAGTAATATTACTTGATGGTTTTTGGATAGTTGAAATAGTTTATTAATAAAATTGATTTGAAATTGAATAATAAATGACCAATGGTGAGCGTCGAAACTTCCCGCGCCGGAAGTCAGGCTATACGTGATCGCGACCGAGAAATCCGTCTGTAGTAACGTCGGACGGGAGAAAAGTCCTGTCATTGTGGACTTCTGCTACGCGCGATCGATAAATACGAAAGTAAGGTTATGATGTTAACACGATTGTGCACAATTACAATACTGCGAAAATTTCAGTTGAAAGAATGTTAAGAAAGTTCCTTTTGATCGGCATTGTCGAATATTAAAAGAACTATGTCCAAAGTAGAGGAGTATTAAGATACACTCGTAAAAAGATAATAATTGTAACGAACATAACTGAAGTGCCCGAAGTGTTTGGACGATTGATCGTCGCATTGGTGGAAATTGTGAAGCACATGGAAAGTAATAACGACATCCTGAGCCCACAGCTTGACAAAATATGCGGCTTTATGTACGATTATAACAAATCACAAAAAAGATGTAAATATAACATGCTTGGTGCGAAGAAAGCGTCTCTTGGTAGATTTTATTCAAAAGAACGGCATCCGAACGAGAACTTGCAAGAATTTCAAATTGTAAGTATAACGTTCAACTCTTTGTTTATCTTGTAAATCATGAATAAAAAATATCAATAAATTTCGTTTTTTAAAGTCAAAGCTTTGAAGAAATTGGAAAGGCGGCTCGGCTCGTATAGCCATGTACGATGACGCAGCGGTGAGAGCTTCGAAAAATGCAAACAAGTGTCAAGATTGGTATGTGTTTTGTTGTTACTTTGATGTTATTATTACAGTAAACTTATAAGATTCTCGAGTCTCTACCTCTCGCGTCGCCGTCGCGGTGTTAACTATGACCGCTCGTAAACTGCGTAACGCGAGGTGGCCAATATTATCATTATTTTCAAGTATTCGTAGTAATGCAGTCAATTCGAAAATTTGTTTATAATTTCATAATTTCAGTGCCGATCAAATCGACAACGTTTATGAGCACGATTGTGAAAGAGAGATCATATAAGAGACTGAATAAGTGGGAGAAATAGAGCGTTATACAGAGAATGGATCAGGGATTAATACACAGAACGGGAAAAAGACTGACTCAGAGCACAAAAGTTATGAAAGACAAAACAGTCCACAATACGAAGAGAGTCTTGAAAGACAGATCGAAAAACAGAACGTTCCAGATGAAGCAACGCAGAAGACAAAGAAAAAAAGGAAGAGTGAATTTGACTCCTTAATTGCTAGCCAAGACATATTTGTGTACAAAACAAATTATCTCTATTTACCGTATAGCGATAATTGAATAAAAACAAATCTTTGAAGCGCGTCAATTTTTCTTAATAGAATTTAAACTAACATTTCAAACCATCATCTCCTACTTCTTTGGACCGGGTCAAATGCCATTGATATGATTAAGTATTGACCTTTTGCGTTATGGACTCAGCAATTAATAGTAGGAGCAAGATTATAATCGGATTAATTGAAAAAAGATGAACCCATTCAGTCTCAAGTATTGCTAGGTGGAAACTATCAAATGGCGAGTTCGAACGTGAGAAAGACTCGTGTATTCATAGTTTTTTGCTTCATTTGAAATGTACTCTACGGTTCCATCTTTTTTAGCAAAGTTTATAATGTTATTGATTCAAAAAAGCGAAACTTACTCAATCTTTGATACTGACTGTAACAAATTATGAAACTGCGAGTTTTAAGTAAGAAACACTGTGGGTTTATTATCTTTTTTTCCCCATAAAAAATATGAGAATTTCTTACTGATAAATTTTTTTTCGCTCCAACCGGATCAGCTGTTTTATTCTCTACGATGCAACGAAAATGAAATTGAATGAAAATGACAAACTATACCAGATTGGTGTGAAAAATAAGGATCATTAAATATAATAAAAAATAACTTATGGGGAAAAAAGAAACGAAACACACAGTGTTTATCGCATAAAAACACAGAGTTTCATGACATGTTATTGTTACTATTGCAGACGGAAAGGGTTTTGCTTCTTCAAATCAAGAGAATTAGAAACATTGTTGAAAAAATGGAACGGAGTATAGTACAAAATGAGACCAGAAATACATAATAATATGAATTAAGATACCCGAGACACATTATTGGTGTCGTGACTTTCCTAACTTAATTACCTCAATTACGCTATAACCTTTTTTTACCAAAGTTTGTAATTTTAATGACTCAGAAGCGAAACCTACTTCATCGTTAGTACTGACGATAACGAATTATGAATCTGCGAGTTTTTACACGAGAAACTCTGTGGGTTTCCATTTTTTGAATCATAAGAATTTCTGAAAAAAACCAACCATCGAAAGACAGACAGGTAATGTATGATAATACGAATTAATATTCAATATCAAGTTCATAATTCTCATAATTCAAAGAAGTGAAACCCATATTGAGTTCGATAGTGACTATAACGGAAAGTTTTACTACGAGTTTTTACGTTAGAAACACTGCGAGTTTCATATTTTTCCCACTTTCAAAACCCTAATGGTAAATAGTTTTTTGCTCCAACAGGATCAATTACTAAAAAAAAGTAAAAAAAAGTAGTAGTAGTAGTAGTACAAAAAATTGGGCCCCCATACGAATTTTCATACATATAGAAAAATTCTCGTTCTTAAACACCCATTCCTTTCGTGTACGGCAAGGCCGTTAAGGCCGGCTTTCATCATCTTAAAAGTTCGAAAATACACCGTTGAGGATATCCTTATTTACGGAAAAATTGTGTGCGATAGTATGGGACAACTTTTCCATGAGGAAACAATTCTATGGTTACAATTATGATTTTAGTGCGTATTCAAAATCTTCTAACTGTAAGTTTATGGTACTCGTCGATCATAGATATATCATTACACATGATTCCTTTGCTTTCTGATTTGCTTTATATTTATATTACCTTACTTCACTCTCAGCAAAAGAAAAAAAGGTTCGAAAACGAGCCTGTACCTAAATTCACCCAATTACTGTAAGAACAGAGTTCAGATCGTATTCAAATGAATGTAGCTGAGTACCCTATAAACGTGAAATACCACCGAGCGCTTTGAAAAATACATTGTCTATTTATAAGTGTTTATATTTTGTTTCTGTCATTGACGTTTAATCCGCTGAAACTGACACGATTGATGTCCCGTTGAATCACGAAGAATTAGTAATTATTCAAGGATAATGTACGTGCTCGTTTTCTTGCCGCGAAAAGGAAGTACTGGAAGGAAATACGTAGTACCAGAGTCTGCAATTATCGAAAATGAACATGAAGTTAAAGTGCGCGTGGGGAAGCGTTTTTAGACTGCGATATTTCTAAAGAAAAATGGTACGCGGTTACTATCATCATACAAAGAGGAAAATTAACGTATAATTTGTTTGCTTCAGAAAAGGCTTTTATTTGAATGCTCAACGAGAAATATTAATCAAAAATTGAATAAAACCCTTCATGTAGGGTTTGACTTTGTCGAATGAAAACCGCATTGCATTCTTTTAACTGTAGCAATGATGCATATGTTTTTATATACATTTTTTGTGCCATCAAAATAATTACACACTAATATTCGTCTCTGCTTTTATAAATAATTCTTTTGCCATGTTATATTATTATTCGGAGGGTTCAGATGAGGACCGTGAGCACAATGTCAGTATCTAAATATCTTCCTATAGATGACAAAGCGTGGCTCGAAACACTTACGGTGACTACAGATGGATGTGTGGTCGAAGTGGAAAGCGCCCGTGAAGAAATAGACATCGAAATTGCACAGGAGTCAGGTCGTAACGTCTCGATGATGGCCTTACCGATAACTGGGGAAATATTGCCAATTGTTCAAAGCCCTGCAGCTTCACCTTTGGCAAAACATCTACCATCCGACACATATTCATCCAACATTCCTACACGCTCATCCACCAATATTGCACGCTCTTCTACTAATTCACCCATCTGTATTCTCTCACCTACACATGCGCATTACACAACGAATTGCCTGCATAGTCCTATACATTCCGTTTCCCAGCCATTTTCCAGTACACCCATCACGGTTTCCCCCACCGTTTTACCACAACCGTTCCTGCAATCAAAACCAAAATCTTCTCCATTCATTCCAAAAATCACTAAGAATACTTCGGATGATTTGGTTGATGGTTTGATCACACATCTGACATCGACATTCGGTGAAAGTAACTTAAAAATAAGTTCAGATAAAAAACTCAGTACCAAAGAAACATAAGTTGACTTGATCATTAATCGTAATGTCATTAATTTTATTATATTTGGCGGGAATTATTTCAGTGAATGACGACAATTTGAAGGTTCTCGAGAAAGCTAGTGCGGTGGCTAGAATGCGATGGAATGAAAATATTTTGGCGGAGCTGGGAAACGAGGCACAGCCTGGTGGCAGTGCGATGAATGTTAATATGCTGATTGTAAAAACGTAAAGACTATGTATGAAAATACATAAATTAAAACATTATGATTCTCTAAATGTATAGGAACTCGAACAGAGTCGCACCGTAGGTCCAACATCAGCTTGTTCGCTTGACCTTAGAAAAGTATGCAAAAAAATATAATTCGTCCTTAAAATTCCGAGATCCCCCTTAAAAGTGAAACGAAGTACAGTGAAGAGTTCCCATGCCCTTACTTTTCTACTAAAAATATTATTGCACAATTTATAATCTCACGGGAATGAATGTTTGAGTAGAAAAAAATGATTGTCTCGATACATTGCGTTTGGTGGACATTCAGGTTGAACTGTACCCAGGAAGCCGTCTCTTCGTGACGGAGCTAGATTTGAACGGAATACGGCGCGATTGCTCGAATAATCCTCGAGAAATGATGAGGCGTCTCATGAAAAGTTTATATGGAAACGATCGGCTGAAAAAAATGTCGCCTACCGGGAAAAATGGCTTCGAACCCATTCCAAAAACCGCGATGGATGTTGTTGAACGTACGCTTAGTCATTTGTACCTTTGCCTATCACATTTTAATGCTCTCTTTCTCTTTCCCTTTCTCTCTAGCTTTCTATAGCTTTATCGATGCAGTAAGCAATAACAGGATAATTATTCAAACGGTCCTACAGATGCTGTTGCTTGAATTTCTGCAGATATTAATCTTCTTCAGATAGCACGTCTCCTCGAGTCTGTACTGGCTTTATTATTATGCTTCTGTTTACAGACTATGTATACGAAAACGTGCGGCAGGACACTCGTTTGAAACATGCGGAATACATGCGGTGCCTACGCTTGATGTGTTCCAACTTAAGAAATCCACGATAGTAAGACTCGCTTCCCTTCCAGTATTCCAAATCTATCGCTTCGTTATCAGACGGCGATGAATAAAAGTGATTGCGAATTCAAATATCATCGTACGATCAACGGCAATATAGGAATAATCGAATGGTGAAGAAAAGCTCTCCTTTATTGACAATTGATTACGCCAACGCAATAAAAAATTATACTTTCGGAATCAATTGAGTTTTGTATTGCTTCCCGTCAGAATATTCACTTTTCTCGTAGTGCTTTCCATAGGCTCCAGTTCTTCGTCGTCCTGAAATCTCTTATTATCGGTAACTATTTCTATCGAAAAATTGGACTGTGCTATCATATGGTAGTGCGTGCATAATATCTCCGAGAACCCTTCGTCTGTTCCATGTAACAATATATTAACGATATAATTGCGTGTCGTCTGCCTTGACATATGGCACCGCTAGTACACCTTTTCAACATTGCTTTATTTTTGCGTCCGAGATCGATCGTCGTTGGGTCGCAAATATATGTTCAAATACAAGAGTATTGGAAGCTCTGGCGAAAAGAGGGGATGGAGTACAATCGAAATGAAGACGGAAGAGATGAATCCAAGAGTTTATCTCTCGTCAATACTTTTATAGATTTGTTTGATCATGTTTTTTTTCGTACTCCATCTTAGTCCGCTCCATTTTTCATCGAAGTTTATAATTCTCTTAAGTTAAAGAAGCGAGACCTAAGCCGTCTTTGATGCTGCCAACAACGACATATCAAGCTACGAATTTTGATGCAAGAGAAACTTTAAGTTTCATCTCCGTTTTTTGACACATAAAATAAAAATTATTATTTTTAATGATAAATGCTTTTTGCTCCAATCAGGTCAATCCTTTCAATTTCAACGATGAGACACTTCAATTAAATCAATTACCGTTTCATAATACGGAAAGTGTAAATATACGTATGTGAAACGTCGCATCGTAGAGACTGCAGGAAATGACCCGGTCACAGCGAAAACTTGTGTATCATTCGAAATTAGGGAGGACAGACATGAGACGGATAGAAATTTGCTCACAATTTCATATTTCGTTACGACCGCTATTGCACACGGCCGAGGTTTCCCTTCTTTGCATCTAGAAAATTCCAAACATATTCTTAATAAATCATCCGGGAGGTTAATTTTTGTATATAGTTAAAAATACAGATCGTATTATTATTTTTTTTCTAACGGATTCTCATTATTCCGATAATAACGGCTAGTGGAAGATTAACAATGGATAGATTTTAGTGTACGAGATATAATATAGCAAACAAAATGCAATATCTAGTTTTGAAACGACTGAAACGCGATATTTTCGATAATAAATGATAAATTATTCGATAGTCGCAAAACGACTAATGAGAATTGATATTTAAAAAAATCAATGGTATGCAACAACAGGCAATTTTTTTTTAAGATCCGCAGGAATGCTTCAGAGAGGAAGAGAGAGTGGGAGAGACAATTAGTGAAATCCCCGACATAGATGGATAGCAAGCGAAACTTCACCAGTAGAATTACACAAAAGTACTACATACGATAATCATTTACGACGTTAAAACATTACTTGTTTTCTTTTAAACAATAATAATTTCAATGTCCTTTACCTACTTCTGATTACGAATTTTTTAAGGTTTTTTTTTCTTTTCGTCTAGTTATACTAACGCTGATAGGCGCATCTTTCGTTCGAGAGGTCGACTTCGATCCTCTCGCGGAGATACAATTAATCTGTCATTATTGGACATTACTGCTAGAGTCGTATTACAAGAAAAAAAAATGAAAAATGATAAAAAAATGATCGAATGACTATAAAAACTAGAGAAATCTTTTGTCTTTAATTCTTTTTCTTTTTTATTTCAAATTTAAAAGCTGTTTTTCGTGGAGAGTCAAAATTTTCGCTTACAAATCAGCGTTTCTTCTTTTTCCATCCTTGTTCACTGGCATACACCGTCGTACATTGACGCGATAAGCAATAATCAACTTATTTTATATATCTATTTGTTTATTTTTTGTTTTTTATCGTCTTATTATACACTTTGCCCTGAGGCATTTTAGGACCATCACATTTTTCTTATCGCTGAACATTTTATCGAGATTATCGGGTTTTTCGGGAATTAGGTCGTTGCGTCTTTTGTGCGCAAACATGCGCATACGCATATGTATTCCGGTATCCTTAATCGGCGGATGTTGCGATGCTTTATTTTGGACATTATTCGCTTCATCGAGATGCGTTATGGATTTAAGGGTCTCGCGGCGAGGCCGGCACTTCGATATTAGGGGGGGTGGGGGGATGGGTGTGTCGGGGGTATAGTGTGTATTATGTTTTTTATACGCGATCCACGGGGCAGTCGCGACTCCTCGGTTATCGTTTGATTTTTTTTCTTTTTCCTTCTGTTTGTTACGATTCAGATAATTTTTAAGTTTGTTTGACATATTGGTTTAAAAAAAGGCAACGAAGTACATCGCAAATGGAGGCAGTAAAGGAATTGAACCAACAGTGTATGTCGGGTCAATACTTGTATTGATTCGTATTATCATGTTTTTCCTGGCACTGTATCAAATGCACTTCGTTCGTTTTTTATCAAAATTTATTAACAATTACCTCAAGATTTCGAATGACTTTAAATAGATGTGCACTGGATTGCGAAGAGATTACGAATGGCTTGAAAGTGGATCGGCTCAGGCGTGTTACTATTATTGTTGGGTCTCTTCATTTAAAGAAGCGAGACCCAGACCGTCTTTGATGCTGCCAACAACGACATCAAGCTACGAATTTTGACGCAAGAGAAACTTTGGGTTTCATCTCCCTTTTGTGATAAAAAATATAAATTATTATGAGAATTTTAATAGATTACGAATAGCTTGAAAATAAATCTGCACTTGCGTGCTCCTATTAATTCTAATGGGTTGGAAATGCATAGGCACCGCCTTGCGACCAGATTGAGAGTATCTTGGAATTGGAGCTGGGCCGGCTTGCGACCAGATTGCGAATGTCTTGGAATTGGAGCGGGGCCGGCTTGCGACTAGATTACGAATGTTTCGAAGATGGATCGACGCTTGATCGCGGCTAGATTGCGACGAGTTTAGAAGCGTACGGCCGCCAGTATTTTTCTATGTTCACGATGACGGGTTTTAAATCCGTATTGTGTGCGCTCCCTAAACATTATGAACTATGAAAAGAAAAATGAAATTTTTGAAACGTCGCATTGCAGAGAATAAAAAGGTTGACTTAGTTGGAGAGAAAAATAATTTATCGATGCTATTATCATTTTTCTTTCAAATGTGAAAAAGTGATGAAATCCGCAATGTTTCTCAAGTATAAACTCGTAGTTTAATAATTCATTACAGCTGCTATCAAAGACAATGTGGGTTTGGAGTCTTTTTATTAAGAGTATTTTAAGTTCTGGCAAAAAAAAACTAAGACGGAGTACAATAGAAATGGACCCAGGAGACATGAATCCGAGAGTTTATCTCGAGTCAATTATCTCAGGTATTGATCCGTTTTATCACGTATTTCCTGACCGCATATAAGTCCTCTCCATTTTCATCAAATCTTATATTTCTCTTCACTTCAAAAAGCGATACCCAAACAAATGACAAATGACTACTACTATTGATCGTCGTCCACCGCTTACGTCGTTTTGTTTTTTCATTCGTGCAGTCGTATCAGCGATTACGATACGACATTTATATGCGGAGTTTAATTCTAAATATTCTTATAACAGAAAGCATAAAAATGGTGAATTACACCTGTGGGGAGTATACCGACATGATAGTGTGCTATTTGCGATGTGACGGAAATGCGGCACAGGCTGCCCGCGTGTACGCGAACCGTTGGCCTCGTCGTCACCATCCCTGTGATCGCGTGATTTACGGAGCCTACCATCGCTTTTCCACTACGGCAAATGCTATGCCCAATCATGCCCATGCAGGAGCTCCGCAAAGGACACGCACGGTCAGGGATCAGCAACGAATCTTAAATGTCGTTCTACATTCGCCGTCTATCGGCATTCGAGGAGTCTGCCGTCACTTGGACCTTTCTTATGGCACGGTGCTGAGAACGTTAAAAACGTCGAAGATGCACGCATACCATTACACGAGGGTCCAGCAATTACGAGAAGAAGATCATGCGGTGAGAGCTGAGTTCTGCCGCTGGCTAATTGGACAGAATCAACGAGACCTGAACTTCATCGACAACATCTTGTTTACCGATGAATCGACGTTCGGCCGCATGGGTACTTGGAATTACCATAATAATCATTGGTGGGCAAGACGTAATCCACATCTAACCGTCGACCGCAGCTTTCAAGAGCGGTTCTCAATAAACCTTTGGGCTGCTGTCGTGCATGGACGGGTGGTAAGTTGTTGAAACTGTACTCCGCCCTCCCTTTGACTGTAATCGCGATTTGCTATTCTATTATACTTACGTGTGTTTGTGTTTTTGTCATTAGGTCGGACCTTTCGAAATCGACGGAAGGCTGTCAGCAGCGAAATACCGGACTTTCCTGCGTCACTGCCTTAGGCCATTGTGCTTGCGCGCTGGCATGACAGCCGAAGAATTTGCTCGTATATGGTACCAGCATGACGGCGCACCGGCACACACCAGCCGTATTGCACAAGAATGGCTACGACGATATTTCCCTCAACGTCTCATAGGACGAGGTGGCGTTATGAACTGGCCTCCGCGCTCGCCTGATTTAAATCCTTTGGATTTTTTTTTATGGGGACACGTGAAGGCCGTGGTGTATCGTACGCCACTCGCGAACCGGGAAGAGTTGGAACACAGAATCGAGCTGGCTTTCCAAACGATCACTCCTCAAATGCTTGCCAAAATCAAGAGGAATCTTATATTACGTGCCCGGTGTTGTATTGAAATATGCGGAGGGCACTTCGAACACCTCCTCGAATGACTTGTACTTTTGTTTGAATAACTCGTCTACAATAAGTATAATTCGAATTAAAACGATAACAGTAAAAATTCATTTACTCATTGCGCTTTAATTCTTAATTACATTAGTTATTTTTTAATGACGCCGAACTTGAAATGAATAAATATGAATAAAAAGAAAACTATGGATTTTGTTATGTTTTCATGTTGTTTGTTTTTTTCATGTTGTACTCAACTTTTTCACACTTTGTTATACAATTGTTCTCACCAAGCTGAATGATTTTTTGACTCCGCACATCACATTTTTTTTCACAAATCTCTTCACTTTATTTCACTTTATCAAATTTTATTCATTTAATTTAGAACGAAGGAGGTTAACAACATAACCTTACTTTTATATTTATTGACCGCGCGTAGCAGAAGTCCACAATGACAGGACTTTTCTCCCGTCCGACGTTACCGCAGACGGATTTCTCGGTCTCGATCACGGATAGCCTGACTTCCGGCGCGGGAAGCTTCAACGCTCACCATTGGTCATTTATTATTCAATTTCAAATCAATTTTATTAATAAACTATTGCAAATTTTTAAAAACCATTAAGTAATATTACTCAGAATGACACAAGCTACCGCTATGCAACGGGCTCGACACTTATTCTGAATCACCCTGTATATAGGTTGCAAATCACTTCATATGATGTAATTTTCTTCTATTTTTAGGACAACCATACAATTTCTAACCCTGAACTTTAATCAATGATCTAAACAAAGAAACTCATGTTCAAATTAGTTTCTGACCCCTTCAAAGTCATTTTCTCTTAATTATCTTTAATACTTTAGATGCCGCCTTTGATTTACCTCCGGTATCCATATCTTTGCTTAATGCTTTACCTAATCTCTCTCATTTATCAAATTTTTCTTGTTTCTGGCAAAAACTAGGAAATTCTGCTACATAATTCTTCAATCAGATTTAAAATATTAAATTTGTATGGTTACATCCGGGTTACTTCCGGGTTACTCTGCTCCAAACCAAATTTCTGCTGCATCCTTAATCCTATTACTAAATATCTTTATATTAATCATCTCAATTAGACTTAACATATAATTACTATTTTTATCCTGATAATGGACTAAATCTATGGTTTGCTTGACCTTTTCGTACCTCAAGGTCAAGTCGCAACCGTGCCCTGATTTAAGGGGACATAGTCACCTTAAAAGTTCTGAAAACGAAATTTTTTATTATTATTCGGTTTTCAAGGAAATAGTGTAAAGATATAGAAAAAAATAATTAGTACTGAAATAACCATAATTTTATATAAAAAATTGCAATTTATTCATGTTTAATACATTAAGGCATATGGTTCTTAGAAACTTTAATATCAATTTGCTCAAAACTACATTTTCGTGTGGTTGTCGTAAAGTTCAAGGAGTAGAGTTGCTCGAATCAAAAAGTTACAAGACAGCTTTTCTGTTCCTAAACAACCTATTCTATGGAACGAGTGTTGGAATTTAAAAAAAATAAAAAATGACTTAGATATTGCATTGTTTATACACTTTTTTTTAAATAAATAATATTTTTTCCATAAAAATTGGTGTAGTTTTGTCAATTTTCAAAAAACAAAAAATTCCAACACTCGTTCCAT
>JARQST010003284.1:0-16122 GCA_030142225.1 Pachycephus smyrnensis
TGACCTGGGAAGGTACCTTAATACATTCAACGAGATTTATCAGTGAATTGGCTTCTAGACGCACATGACGGCAGCGTCAACATCAAAATTCACGATGTCTCATATGAAGAAAATGGTATAGGCACTGTCAAGGCTACTCAGGATGAGCTACTTATTGGATGAGCGTGATCGGGCTCTAACACATGATGAAAGTGTGGAACTGAGCCTTAAAAAAATTGATTTTATCTAGATCGATCTTTTATCCTCTGATTTTTAGATAGATCGATTTATATGGCATTGATTCAAATTGATCTCCAAAATCGATTCTCTTACGTTGATCTGGCATCCCTAGTGGATAACCATCCAAATTCAATACTTATACATTGTATGTTCAACGTACACTCAAGTGCGAGAACGATTTGCCACCTAGCAGTGAATCTTCGCAGCTCCAACTGCCGAGCGGCGTGTATACGGTCTATACGTCGGCGGTATATGCATAAATAGTCGGTCCACGAGTTCAATGTGGTCTCCTGACAGTTGGAAAACAATGAAGTCTCTAGCAAGGCACATGTGACTCTGCATACAACTTTTGTTACAAAGTATGCGTGTAGATGCTTTTGCACTGAAATTTATTTTTCTACTTTAGCATATATTTCCGTGATTTTATGGAGAACCCCGTGTCATTTGTTAAGGATTGCATTGATTGAGAACTGTCAAAAAAAAACATTGAACTCGTGGACCGACTATAGTTGGGTCTAGTATAGACTACTGGCGGAAACTCCCAATCATAAGCGCGATTATATAAAAGAATATGTACAAAAAAAATGAAAAAAGGAAAATATTTTATTAGATTTTTCATGACGGAAAAAGGATGGTTCAGGAGGAATTTTTCCTTTCTGGTAATCAGGAATAGGTATCGAAGCCTGTGTATCGTCAGTGTTCTTTGTTGGGTCGTCTCCGATGTTTGTCGTGTCTTTATATTTCATGTCACATACTTCTCAATAACCCTTTGCATATTTAAATATATATATATGCAACACAGAGACTGCGTGTAAACATGTAATTCAATACCATCGGCAAGATCCATACTACGTTGAATACACCAGTTCTCGTTCGATCACTGAAGTTAAGCAACATTGGGCACGGTCAGTACTTGGATGGGTGACCGCTTGGGAACACCGTGTGTCCTTGCCTCGCTTTTTTCCCATTCTTTTACTTTTTCACTTTTCATACAACATATATTAATTTTATATAGATATAATTTAATACTACCTGAACGTTTTCGATAATATTTCTTTCCTACCATGTAAATAATATTTGCTTCAATTTGTATATTCTCAGATGAAGAGATTCCAACTCTAAGAAGGAAGTCTTTTAACAGTGAGCATCACTGGCTAGAGCCCAAGAACGGAGCGACTAGCCTGACGTCATGGGTCACTAATAGCACTTACTGTGGCAAAAGGCTCAACTTTTAGAAGACGAAAATCTATCGGTTAACAAATTTCATAATACTCTAAACTCTCCGTAAGTTTCGGATTATTAGTTTTCAGTGATACGGTGATCCTGTGCGTTTCTACATTTCTTAACCCCACACGGATACTTTCCCTGAGCGTCCTCATGACAGACACTCCAGAGTACTTTATCACTCCACGCCTATTGCGGCGCATATTTTCCGTTATACCATTAGAAACGGGATTTCAAAGCATGCAATCTCTTCGTTAGTCTTTAACGAAGACATTGGTATGATTAACTTGGAATTCGATGCATTTAAGTGGAGTAGGAAGATTTAAAATCTCGAAAAAATCATTTTTTTTACATATTCTATTAGTACGATCTTTTACGAACATTTTGGCACACAATATACTGAAAAATTCGCAAAATTGAGCTCAGGAGAGCCAAAAATGTTAGGCGAACGCTTGTTGAGAACAAAGAAAAAATCGCTGGCATCAACAAAAGAAGCTAGGATCGAAAAGAACCGACGTTCTGAGATTGCTGCTACACAAGAAGGTGACTTCCAGAAGTCACTTTACAACGCGGATGATTTTTGAGGTACATAAGTTGCAATTTTTCTTCCGTAATACTGCGCCTGAACTGTAACTGTTTTTCTCGAAACAGCATTTTTCACTAGTTTTGCCGCGATAACTCAAGAACGTCTGAAGATATCGCCTTAATTTTTTTTTTAAACAAAGGTAACAACTTTCTCCACAAACTGAACCGACGTCTGTATAAAAAAATTAACTTTTTTACCGTTATAACAACAAATTTCATAAATTTGTCGATGTTTTTAAAATGTTGGCAGCCATTGTTCTAATTTTGATGTTTTTTTACAAATTTTAGATTCAGTCGGGGGGGGGCACATCCCCCAAACAAAATGGCGTTTGGGAATTTCAGAAATTCGCAATCGGCCACTCGGAATCGTGGCCAGAAGGGAGCAGTACGTGAGACGCGCGGTCGTCTTCAACCCTCAATATCTCCCTTAAATATTAATATTTTTTAAACGGTTACCACTGATTTTCATCGACAAAAATGTAATAAACGACTTGCAAAAATATGTAGGTATGTTTTTTCGTTTGTTCACAAACACCATTTGAATTTATCCCATTTTCGGCCGTTAAAACCTTTCTACTCTCCTTAATTTTGTGAAAAATTCATTTGAACAGAGTTCGCGGGAAGCGTCTGTACACAAATGGTACCCAAGAGAAGTCGCATTAGGGTGATAAAGAACCCCGGACTGTCCGTCGAGGGTTAAGTGTGTCGGAGCGCTCTGGAACACTATGCTCCGTTTACACCGCATGGGATTCGAGCGGAATTAATATGTGTAAAAAGGATAGATCAACACCACTGACTTCCACTGTTCAGCCGTTGAACGGTAAAAATATTATATAATGTTTCGGGGCACTCAAAAATGCAAAAAACTGACGGGTTTAGTGATTTCTGCTTGTTTAGAATAAAGACACTAGCAGAGAAAAGAAAGAAGAAGAATGATATCAAGAGACTCGGTCGAGTCTCGCGCCAAGTACAGGCAACGACCGATAGAGGCAGCGGGCGAATTGTATAACCCGCGGACATTTCTCATTCCTTGGGTCACCCTTTCTCTGATTTTTATCGACGATTGTATAAAAAATAGTCATGTTTCTTTAACCAGCTTAACAGCATGCTTATATTTACCAATACTTTGAACATTGCATGAGTTGATTGAAAGTACTTATTGGAATAGTAAACCAGGCAGCATATAATTCCTAAAGTTATCTGTAAGATGCCTAAAAAACAACTTCTGTCACATTAAACATCTTAAAGATGACTTTTGGGCAATATATGTTGTCTGGGAATAAATGATCTAAGGGGGTAGAGTGAATATTCCTTTTTATGTATTGCAGCATTGCATCAAGGTACTTGTAAATCTACTCGTCCAATTTTTTGGTTTTTAAATATAAGGCAAAAGTATAATTTTAAATTAGCATTAAAAAATGAAGGAATACAGCGGCCTAATCGTGAATCGGGTATATCATTCTACGTTAAATCATTTTGCGGCCCCGAAAAGGGCCATTTCGTTTAATTCACAGACTGTTTATGCCTTCTTCTCAGTTTTCTTGGGCAACAGAACTGCCTGAATATTTGGAAGCACGCCACCTTGTGCGATGGTCACACCAGACAACAACTTGTTCAGTTCCTCATCGTTACGAATGGCCAGCTGCAAATGACGTGGGATGATCCTGGTCTTTTTGTTGTCGCGAGCAGCATTTCCTGCCAATTCCAGTACTTCGGCAGCCAAATACTCCATTACTGCAGCCAAGTAAACAGGAGCTCCAGCTCCAACACGTTCAGCATAGTTCCCTTTACGAAGGAGCCTATGAATACGACCGACGGGGAACTGAAGGCCAGCCCTGCTGGAGCGAGACTTTGCCTTTCCCTTCGCCTTTCCACCTTTGCCACGTCCAGACATTATGACTTCAGTATAATGATAGTACTTAGAAACATACAACAACCTGCCCTTTCAATGAACAAGTCAACTATAAATGAAAATTGAGAGGCCGAATGCTTATGAAGCAAAGAGGGCGCTCGCTACGCTCCAATCCTGTTGCGGCTCTCTGTTAGCGTTGCACACGCTACCTCCTGATTGGTGCGCCTGAATGTCCTCTGCTCCATAAGTAGGGTGCTTCGGCAGCTAGTCAGTATATTCGTGATTCTGTCGTATGTACGTTACTTCTTGTGAATAAACTGCTGTAAGCATCATGCCACCTAAAGCAAGCGGAAAGGCAGTGAAGAAAGCTGGGAAGGCTCAGAAAAACATCAGCAAGACCGACAAGAAGAAAAAGCGCAAGAGGAAGGAAAGCTACGCCATCTACATTTACAAGGTGCTGAAGCAAGTTCATCCCGACACTGGAGTTTCCAGTAAAGCTATGAGCATCATGAACAGCTTCGTCAACGACATCTTCGAGCGAATCGCCGCTGAGGCTTCTCGATTAGCTCATTACAACAAACGTTCTACCATCACATCTCGCGAAGTGCAAACTGCTGTGAGGTTACTCTTACCAGGGGAATTGGCCAAGCACGCTGTTAGTGAAGGTACCAAGGCTGTCACCAAGTACACCAGCTCCAAATGAAGTTATATGGTTCAGTACTCTACAAACTTCCACAAACCGGTCCTTTTCAGGGCCACAAAATCTTTTTACGTCAGGTTCAATTTTCGTGGGGATCTATTGAATGAATTTTTTTGTCCTACATGTTCCGCCAAATTGTTTGATTTTTATACATTTTTTAATCATATTGAGTTTACTTCTATTATTGATCATAAAGTCCGACATGCAATAGTAGAGTTCTGGTAATGTGATGTTAACTAGAAGAAAAAGATGCATTGTGAGTCATGGTCTAAATTGGATGGCTGAAAATTAAAAGAATAACGAATATTTGAAAATACCTTTCATTACGAAAAATAGTTCCCTGTACAGAAATACAGTACAGAATCAATTAAGTCGCACCAATTCATCGTTTACGAAAAGAAGGGACATGCATTAAAAAATCGGTCTTCTAAAGCAATTTTTAACATAGGCTGAAAATGTCGATAATACAGCACAAATAGCAAAGCTGTTCAAATTCTGAACCCATAACATCTTTTCATTCATGTGCTTTCTACTCTCTCGTTTGGAGTTCCATAGAAATTACACCTATGTATGTATAAATAATACCACCTTGTGATGATTCGTACAGAGAATTGATGACTTTTTCCTGTAAAGCAATATCATATTCGTTCTACATTGAAATCACTCTAGTTTTATAGGAATACAATATATATATGAGAAAAGTGTTTCTTAAGAGATTTATAGGCCAGTTATGTTGTTTTATAGATTTAGAATACTAGGTTTAACTACGTTCCGAAATTCACTGCCAGTACTAAGAGTATCGTCGTGTTCTTGTTTACCGCATGCAACTGAGTGAGACGTAACCCTGCTCACTTGTGGCCGGTGTTTCATTCGCTGTTTCGTTACTGTTGCGTATGGTTAAACGGAATATTTTTTGTAGTAAAGGATTGTGGCACAATAATAAATAAAAGTGAAAATGTACGATTAGAGAATTTCAACGAATGCCAATGGAATGGAAGGAATTTATCACAGGTTTTTGAATGCTACTCAAAGAATACAGCGAGTACCTACTATAGTACATTTTGCTGAATTTAAAAAATAGAAATTACGTCTAACGTGAAAACGCTCGTGCATGTTCATCGAAATAATGGAATGTTGGTCCTGAAAAGGACCGATTTTTTAATGATAGAAGACAGTCTGGCAACATTCACGCACGTTCTCCACGAATGCGGCGAGCCAACTGGATGTCCTTTGGCATGATGGTGACGCGCTTGGCGTGGATAGCGCACAAGTTGGTGTCTTCGAAAAGCCCGACGAGGTAAGCTTCGCTGGCTTCCTGAAGTGCCATCACGGCTGAGCTCTGGAAGCGAAGGTCTGTTTTGAAGTCCTGAGCGATTTCGCGGACCAGTCGCTGGAAGGGCAGTTTGCGAATGAGCAGCTCCGTGCTCTTCTGATAGCGACGAATCTCGCGCAGAGCGACAGTTCCGGGTCTGTAACGATGAGGCTTTTTCACTCCTCCGGTTGCAGGTGCACTTTTCCGTGCAGCCTTCGTCGCCAGTTGCTTACGAGGAGCCTTTCCTCCAGTCGACTTGCGAGCAGTCTGTTTCGTACGAGCCATGTTCACCGATTATTTCTTTCACTGAGTGAGTATAGACAGATCTTCGCAGCACAAAATCCAAACACAGTATGGGAGCGCTGACCTGCAGCACCCTCTTATAAACTTTCTCGACTGTTGAGCTCGATGCTCATTGGCCCGTCAGCAAGTGGTGGGGATACGCGCGGCAGCAAGCATAAATACCTCTCGAGTCCTAATTTCTGCATCAGTTCCATCGAACATTTCTGCCAGTAAGGTTCGGTTGCGTTTAGTTTGTGAAAATGACTGGCCGCGGTAAGGGAGGGAAAGGTTTGGGAAAGGGAGGAGCGAAGCGTCACAGGAAGGTTCTTCGTGACAACATCCAGGGAATCACGAAGCCTGCTATTCGCCGTTTGGCTCGCCGAGGTGGTGTCAAACGCATTTCTGGTTTGATTTACGAAGAGACTCGTGGTGTTCTCAAAGTCTTCTTGGAGAACGTCATCCGTGATGCAGTTACATACACTGAGCATGCTAAGAGAAAAACCGTCACTGCTATGGATGTGGTCTATGCTCTGAAGCGTCAAGGTCGTACTCTCTACGGTTTTGGTGGTTGAATTTGTTTTTCCAAATCCTCGGCTACTCTTCGTATACAACACAAGGGCCCTTTTCAGGGCCACAAACTTTTTCAATACGTAAATGGAGCGTATCGTTTCATTGTAATATGCACTAATTAGTTTTAGTTTCTTACTTCTAGCACTAATCAAAATTTAATTTATATTATGGTTTCCTTTCATATAACTATACACGTAATACCCGTATAATTATGCCTGCCACACAATGCTTTTAACCCTTCAAGGACTTAGATGGCTGAAATGGCCACGAACGATTAGGTGGGATGTTCGCCATCCCAAACACAATTTTGAATAAAACCCAGTTTTTTTATTTTAACTTATCAAATTTAAGGGGCATATCTTCCTCAATATATTTTTCAGCAAACGTATGCTTGAACGTCCCATTAGGCCCGTACCTAACTTTTTATGAAGTTTTTATACTCTTCGCGCTTTTCACATTGTAATCATTATATAACATTTACATATGAACCGGTATTTCTTTTTATTATTCAAATAGGCATCATTTTAAAGCGCAGGGAATACACTTCCATTTGATATATGTAAATATACTTTTATTTGGAAAATTTTAAGAATATTGAGCTCGAAAATTTATACATTTTTGGTAGTGATACCGTACATAAGATATATATGCCGGTACGGCATAAACCTCTTTAATGTATAATGTATGTATACAAGCTCACATTATTTCTTTAGTACTGTTATATAATAGATCCACTTTTTTGTAAACATTAGGTATAAATATAAACTCTTTTTTAACCTCTAGACCGCTGGACGAGTTGTTCAACTTATGCGCTTTAATATCATTGGGTCCGGCATTTACTGCGCCTTTCCGATCACTTGGTATCTCTTTAAATTAAATTTCCATTCGACGTGAAGAAGTCGGAAAAGAAAAATTGTTGTGTCGTAGAAATAGTGGTTAGGCGCACCAATTTTAGACAGGGTTACCCGATAATAAATAACAACCAACTTGATTCATTGAATTCTGTTGACGTTATATTAAACTGAGTAAAGAAATTACCGTTAAATGTTCAACTTACCCTCTGTTCAAATTTTAAATATATTCTATTTCTTGGTTGAAACGATCAATTATACTTCAAGGAACATTTCGTTACAACTTGCAAGTTAAAATAGTCCTTTGAATATATGAGACTAATGTAGTTGAGCATATTTTAGAAATAATTACACACCAATATAGAAATATTATTTGATGGTGGTATAAATTCTAATGTTATTATTAAAGTAAAATATAAATAAAATGGGGATATATTTATGTATGTACCCTGTATATATCTACGACTATTTTAAACCTGTTTCTACGGCAAGGTCCATACCACGTTGAATACACCAGTTCTCAGTCAAATTAATATTAGAAATTACAACGCATAAGCGTCACACATAATACTCACAAATTTTTAGCGTGGGTATTAAAATTTGTATACGTTAAATCCATACGGCTAGCAATATATTCGACTGCTGTGGCATCTAGAAAATTATTTGTGAACGCATATCCAAATTAAAGAATCGGTTTATTTTCAATTTCTATCTCTTCTCTATCCTTAATCTCCGAAAGTACTGAACCGATTTTGAGGAAACCTCAACTAACGCATTCCTTGGAAATCTGGGAGTGTCATAGGCTGTGTACTATCACGATAACTAATCAGGTGACTGAGCAAGAATCAAAAATGTGAAACGAGTCAGATATTTCGTCTGTCCTCCTGTCTGTATGAAACCTTTTAACTCCAAACTACTATACCGATTTCCATGAATCTTTTTTTTATATGATTCGTCATTTTTCTGAGAAGGTTTATTGCTATTAAGTATTACAGTACGTTATCAAGGGGCTGACCAGAAAGTGAGAATGTGATAGCCGCGCTCCGTACATCACGCGGCGACGGTAGCTGTAAGCGACTGACGATGGCTGGCGTGATAAAATGTTTGTTTATTCCCTATTAACTTCTAAACCCTTTGACCGATCTGGACTAAATTTTGCATAGTTACTCTCTAGGACCCTGCGGAAAATACCATGAAACCTGGACATCTCACCCCCTCCTCCTGGCTGTTATTGTTCGATTTTCACATGTTCTAGATATAAGAAGCCCGGGCAACGCCGGGTAGTATAGGCTAGTTTCATAATAAATCGTGAGAATGAAATACGAGTAATTGCATCACATATGTCAGAATCATATTGATCAACTCTGTTCTACAGGATCCTCCACAGTGCCAATGCAATGTTACGCTCTTCCAGAGAACTATTCCAGGTGAATCCATATACTAATTGCGTCGCGCGTGGATGCCATGACGCCTGTATAGACGCTAGGGTTCTAACAGGTCCTGGTTAGATGTTCCGTTCCAAAAAATATTCAAGACTATATACTAATTGAAGTTAATCCATCTATAAAATTTCTAGAGTAAAATTGAGTTCGGTAAATGCAATAGATTCAAAAAGACCTACATAATCTAGCTGAAAAAAATATAGCTGTCGAGTATGAACTGTATACTATGTGAATGATTTGTGTTCACTCAATATACACAGTATGGAATAGGATTAAATTAGTTCAAAAGATGCAACACAGTATAATGATGAACTGAATGCATATTCTACGATAAATTGTATTGGGGTCCTAAAAAGGACCATTTTGTTTAGTTGACAGTGACTGTCTACGCCTTCTTTTCTGTTTTCTTGGGTAACAGAACTGCTTGAATGTTTGGAAGCACTCCACCCTGAGCGATGGTTACACCGGAAAGTAATTTGTTCAACTCCTCATCATTGCGAATGGCCAGTTGCAAGTGACGAGGAATAATCCTGGTCTTCTTATTGTCACGAGCAGCATTTCCCGCTAATTCCAAGACTTCAGCAGCTAAATACTCCATAACAGCAGCCAAGTAAACGGGAGCCCCAGCTCCAACACGCTCAGCGTAGTTGCCTTTACGAAGGAGCCGATGAATACGACCAACTGGAAACTGCAAGCCAGCCCTGCTAGAGCGAGACTTCGCTTTTCCCTTAGCTTTTCCACCTTTACCACGTCCAGACATGATTTTTCGTTATTATTACTTGAATATACGCAACAAATTACTCGTTCAAAGACGAATTCAACTATGAAATGGGGACGCACATCTGAGCGCTTATAAAGCAAAGCATATGTACTCCTGGTCCAATCCGGTTGCCCCTCTCTGTAGGTGTGAGGCACGCTGCTCTCCGATTGGTTCGCCTCAAACCCCGTTGCTTCATAAAGAGGGAGCTCAAGCGATCGAACAGCACATTCGTCGACCATTCGTACGAGTAAGTTCTCTGTGAATAAACTTCTCCGAGTATCATCATGCCACCCAAGGCAAGCGGTAAAGCAGTAAAGAAGGCTGGCAAGGCCCAGAAAAACATTAGCAAGAACGACAAGAAAAAGAAGCGTAAGAGGAAGGAAAGCTACGCCATCTACATCTACAAGGTGCTGAAGCAAGTTCATCCTGACACTGGAGTTTCCAGCAAAGCTATGAGCATCATGAACAGCTTCGTCAACGACATCTTCGAGCGCATCGCCGCCGAGGCTTCTCGATTGGCTCATTACAACAAACGCTCCACCATCACGTCTCGTGAAGTGCAAACTGCTGTGAGGCTGCTCCTACCTGGTGAACTGGCTAAGCACGCTGTCAGTGAAGGCACCAAGGCTGTCACCAAGTACACCAGCTCCAAGTGAAGCTACTCGGTTCAGTCAATTACCAAATTTTACAAACCGGCTCTTTTCAGGGCCAAAAAATGTTCTCTACGTTAGATTCAATTCTCACATCACTGGTCAACGCAATTTGAATTTTTACTAGCGAAGTTCCCAACAATTGTTTCATATTAAAAGTACTTGCATTACTCAAATTGTATACGGCTGAGAAATTCTTAGGTTTCAATATTGTCTAAATGGAACGGAGCAAAGGAACAAAACATCATAGCCTGAAAGATACAGCATTTTAATTTTCCTGAAAAAAGCAGTTTCTATTACGGATGCTGCATCAAGAGGAAAATATCGATTTTTTGAATCATTAATCAAATAATCAATATTGTTAATAATCGACAGAAAATATACTGATTTTCAAAATATTGATATTTTAATATCAAAAAAATGTCTGTGCGAAAGAATCATTAGCCCTAGAACGATAAGATGGCGCCACCGGCTACATTTACCGTTTACGTACAAGGGTTAATTAGAAGTCTGGAAAATTCAAAAATAGAATAAAAAAATCCTCAGAGAACTACTTACTTAAATTTTAGTTCCTTAATGCCAAGCTGCTGTAAAAACTGTTCATTTATATTGTTGCATTGTAAGTCGCATTATGAGATTGTTATTTGCTGATATGTCGGAAAATATTTGATATGAATGACTAATATATCGAAATTGTCTTACGTTAGGCTTTATTACTATTATAATACTTATAAAAGAATTGTAAGAGAATTTTGTCTTCTTTGTTAATTGAAAAGGTAAGTGGTAAACGTGCGAACACAACTCACAATAACCAAAGAGCTACAGTATAACTATAGGTAATTCTAAATTTCGAATATTTCTCTAAATCTAGTCTTTAGTTATACATCACATTCTGTTTAAACTCACTTGTAGTTTTCCTCTTTTGTACTCTCTTGTCCTTAATTATACTTATGACTCTAATAGTATTAAGATTTCTTCAAGTTTAATCTTATAAATAGCTTTGGCAAAGATCACAATTTAAGTTTGAAGTATATTTTTAAGTCACAGATGCTAATCCGAGAATTCTAATGATTTTAGAAACAGTAGACGAGCCATATGACCCCCGGATAATCTATTGCGATTCTCATTCATCACATTCCCAGCTAAGGAGAATAATCTTTCACACGGTGTTGTTGTACTAATAATTGGAAGATATTTCAAAGCAATTTTGGTAAGTTGTAGCATATCTTCCTGTTGTTTTATCCAATACATAATCGGATCATCAGTCAGCTCGATCGTATTTTTTGATAAATATCTCTTTAAATCTAAATTGTAATCCCTACATTCAGTTGACTCCTCGTTATTTTCTCGTTGCTTTACAAGTTCTTGATGGAATTTCCATAAATCATTGTGATTCACTGTTGTTGCTTCTTGATGTTTTAGTATTTTTGATCCTAACGTATCCTTTGTAAGAAGATTGTTTAGAGCTCGAGTTACTCCACTGGCAGACATTTTACAAAGATCGAGTATACTGTGTATCGCAATTAATGGATTAAATTCCATGTCCTTAAAACGTTCTTTCAATTCAGTGAGAAGCGCAGCTTTGGCAGATTTTCCCACAGATGAAAATGTTACTACCCTATCGATTGCTTTCTTTAAATTAGAGACAATCGGTAGCATCTTACTCCTAGTAACGTATTTAGCTCCAGATATTTCTTTGGTCTCAATTTCTGCTGATCGCAGAACTAGCATCAGCTTTCGAGCCACTGCATCTTCCAATGCAGTTAGTATTTGTGGTGGCCCACGTAGTTTGAGCAATACTGAGCTGATTGAATTGAGAAACAGCAAAAATCTTTCCAACATGTAAAATGTCGAATTCCATCGTGTACGAACATTCTGGGTTAAACACAACAGCAGATCACTTGTTTGAATTTTTCGCAATTTATCAGAACTCACAATTGACTGTTTGAAGTATGAGATGATCGTTTTAACTTTTACGATCAGGTGTCGTGCCACCTCCACTTCATTAATTACTTTAGTTACCGCTAAATTCAGACTATGTGCAAAGCAGGACAAGTGTTTTCTTGCACCAAAGGTATCTCGTACAGCTTTTTTTATATTGGATCCATTGTCAGTCACTACCGTCAGAATTTTATCTGCGATAATACCCCACTCTGTGCAAACTGATTCAAGGACTTTTTGGATATTGTTACTTGTATGTCGCTCATTCAATTCAATGATATCTAAAACCACAGATGAAAGTTTGCTTTCATCCAAAAAATGGAATGTAGAACCCATATAATGGGTCGTATCATAGTTTCTGTCCAGATATCGGCGGTAAGTGTGAAGTGTTCGAGTTTAGATAATTTTTGGTTGATCAATGATGAAAGTACTTCATATTTTCTGTCTACAGTTATTGTGATAGTAGCTCTTCCTGAAAGGCGATAAAATGGAGCGACCACACTCATGAAGTACGTAAATCCTTTTTTTTCAGTTGTATTTAGTGGCAAATCGTCCTTACCTACCATATATGCAACGGCGTTTATAATAGCCCCTGCCTTGGATCCTCCATCTGAAAATACAAATAAGTGAGTTCGTGAACTTCTGAATAAAAAATTATTAAATACTAATGTAAATATAATTGAAAATGAAAATGTAATATTCCATCGATAAATGTACTTTTGTACGACGTTATCGTAGAGTGAACGACATCGATTCACGGTTGTGAATTTTGTTCATCTTCATCTCCTTTTGCTTTTGCCGTTACTCGAGAACATAAGTCCTACAACATAAAAAATGGAGTTCTTACTAATAAAAAACCGTATTCATAGAATGTATATTATATAAATTGATGAAATAGAATACGTACTGGTTTTTGACTACAGTGAATATTCTTTGTCTCTTGATCAGTGGAACAGCGTGGCTTATTTTCATCATTTGGATCATCGCTCTTCTTAATCTTGTCACGATAACGACGGAGAATGTGGGTGAACAAATTTGTCATGTTTAGACCTTTCACGTATGTATTGCACAACTTGCATAAGCCTCCGGTGGAAGTTTTTACTAAATATGGCCAGATATTGCTTCTTTTATTTTTCTTCTTCATTATGGTGTTTCTATTTCTATAAAGAAAATAAGATTAGTCGTGGAATAACAAAAACAAGCTGATGAAAAAGTTTCAGCACTCTTACATAGATTTCACAGTGTCAATTAATGAATTCTTCATTGAAGTCTTTGAATGTGATATTTGATTTGAAGGCTAACAGCTCTGAGCGACGGATGACGCTGAGGGCATATTACCGACTTGAATCACATCAATTAGCTCTCTAAAAAGAAATTCATTTCAAACGATTACATGGTGTATATATGATATAGAGGGTACAAAAAAAGGTAGGTAAGTTATATTATAGGTACAAGAAAAATACTTTCAAGAACTATGCATGAATAAATCAGAAACACAAAAAAATGCAACATGAGAATTTGTTAATGAAGTAAGAAGGTTTTATCACTCTTGCATGAATTTTGTAGATTCTGCAATATCTATTGCTGGATTGTTTGCTGGTGTCGTTGAACATGGAACTGGATTTCGAGACTGGCATCTTGGAGTGACTGATAAGACTGGCAATGGATCATCCACTGGCATTACCTCAATCGGACCACTAAAAGTTAATTCGATGCTCACAATTACATGAAAAACCTGTGGTTTGAAATAAGCTAATAAGTAATTTGGTTCCTTACAATTTAATGTCATTAATTGACTTCCAAATTGTATGAATTTCCTTATCATTATTTGGTTGACATTAAACCACTCACTGATCTCCGTGGATATAGAATCGACGACGTTCACTTTCAAATTTCCATCTTTACGGAGCGCATTTTTTACTCTAACAGCGAACAGTTTTCTTGAATCTTCCAGAAAACGCTTTAAGTCCTTGTGTCGCAGATTTGCTATCACTCCCGTTCTTATTCTTCCCCTGAAGGCCGATTCCAAGTCATCCCAACGCACTCTGTCACTTCTTCTCTCTCTTGCCGTTCCTTCACCTCTTTTTTGAAATTGCTGTTTAAATTTTTCATTCAACGATTTAGTTATTCCAATGGTTGTCAAGATTTTGATTTTCTCTCCGATCGTAAGCGTAACGTTCCTCAGAATTTTGTTTAGAAGTCGAATATTTTGAGTACCAAACTTCATCCACTTTCCAATTTCCGCAATCGATGATCTTTTCTTCAGCAGTTTACATGCTCCTTCCATAATCTCGATTAACTTCTTACACTTTGCAGAATCCATATTCCCTCGTTAAAAGCTTTTACAATAAGGTTCGAACATCAATGGTTGCTCACGAGCGGTTTTTTATAAGTCTAATGCATGATTTCCCCTCATCCTCACCCATCATCTTTTTTTAGATACAAGGAAATTTTTATTATTATTAAGTAAAAAATTCATGGATCCAAATTTCGGCAATATACAAAGATTTGCTAAATTCTTTGACATCAAAGATCCGCCGTCTCGACGCGCAATTCCTCTCGAATAAATAGTGCACAAATTATCGAAAGCAATTTTTTCGGTAACGTACAAAGGGTCATTCGACATCTCTTTTGAAATCTACCGTCTCTCAGAGGTCAATGTATCGTAGCGGAATGATAGAGGAGGAGGAGGAGGAGGAACAGAGAGGGCTATAATGATGAAATGTCATTGAACTTCTTCGGTGGCGTACAAAGGGTCATTCGTCATCTCCACAGTCTCCATACGCTAGTCTGCGGGGCGCGTGAAGGGAAAGGGGGGCTGCTGCGGAATCGCAAGTGCAAAATTCGGCAACGTACAAAGGGTCGCCGGCCATCTCTTTTCAAATCCATCGCCTCTACGTGCGAAGTCAATGTATCGTGGATGGGGCTGAGGAGAGTTGCAATAGAAGGTTCTAGAAGGTACTCAATGTCGTCTGACGTAAAATTTCTGAAATCTAACATAAAATTTCTGAAATCTAACGTAAAACTGAGGCCCCCTTCCGATGACGTTAAACCGAAGGGTCAGCGATGCTGCCGTGTGCCAGCGAGCGCGCGCACCCCCTTTCCCCCCCTCTCTCTGTCTCTCTGTCTCTCTGTCTGTCTATATTTCTATCTCTCAATCTCTCTGTCTCTCAATCTCTATCTCTCTATCTATCTCTCTAATAATGAAGAATAAGTGAAAGTGTTATCTAAGATGGAGAATAAGAAATTAGAGTGTTAGCAGTGAAATAAAAATATATGGATTGATATGTGCAAGGTGCGTCATTATAGAAATTTTGTTGAATCAGTGAAACCAGAGCGGAGATAGTGACACGAGAAAGACTGAAAAGGAGACTTACTACGGGAGTATTTGATTAACTGTGCCGATAAAAAAGAGTTTCTTGCTATCAAACGATAATGAGTGAATAACCAAAGCGATAATAAACCAGACACCTGTTTTACGTAGGCAATGTAGGAAGGAGATTAGAACAGAGGTATGGAAGTGTGTCCTATGCGTAAAGCTCTTCCATCCACGCTGTCATAAGTTGCATAAGATGTATAATGCAGAGAACGAATTAGTGCCAGGTAAAGGCAAAGTCGAAACGTATACAGTAAAAGGTGGAAATACAATGGATATCGCCCGTATGGAAAAGCCATATACTGCGAACAATATATGATAAAATATATTTTACCAACATTAAAATATATGTAAACAT
>JARQST010003285.1:0-16088 GCA_030142225.1 Pachycephus smyrnensis
ACCGTGAGGCCCACCATGGTGAGGGGTCTGACGTCACGGGAGGGGAGCTCTACTCTCGCGGCGGTCAGCGCCCGGGCAGTGTGGTGGGGGTAGCGGGATTTCGGGTATGACGCTGGGTCCTGGGCGTCGGCACGGTGGGGAAGGTTCTGGGGGACGCGTGGGCGCGGGGTTTGACGTCATAGCGCGGGCGGGGGACCTCGCGCGGCGCTCAGCGCTCGGGCGGAGTGGTGGGGGTACCCGTCTCACCATTGTGGTCCGTAACTACTTCCATATGTAAAACCTGTTCGAAAAATTATATATGACATAGGCGAGTATTTCGGTGTGTCTTAATCATCACATGTAGATTACAAAAGGCAATTACCAATTTTTGTTGGTAAAGTCTGCATGTGCTTTGTAATTCTTTCATGGAATTAACAATGGATGATTCAGTATTTTTTAATAAAGACTCTAGCGTTGTTATCGATTCATTAATCGTGTCAAGTTCATCTGTCACTTAAGACACATTTATGTCACAGGTGTTTTCTAATTTGTTCGGAATACTTGGTAATTCCATAGTCTCAAGTATTTTTTTTGCCGTCAGCGCATTGATATTCCGTTTCTTCTCAATTAGCTATTTTTAAAATGAAAAGTTAAGCCATACAAATAATCCTTGCACAAGTGAAATGTGCTTTAGTGAGGCTATCCTCCTCTTTCAACATAAACTGGTCCCATCAGATCTCACATTTTACTCAAGGATGGATTATAGCTAGAAACGGATATTTTACTCATTTTTGCATGCTTCTCTTTCTCATCCTCTGTGCCCGAATCACTACATAGCGTTTCTCGATCTGATACGCCGTCAATACTACTCTTTTCCAAGGAATCTTCTTCTAGCAAACGTTTGTTTCGACGTTTGGATCCTAGAGATTTCGCAGCAGTAGTACTCGTGTCAGTTGCAAGAGTCTTGCCTTTTTTCGAAGTCTTGCGCCTCAAAGTATCTTCATTCAAAAGCTTTTTCATCGAGCTTCTCAATTCATTTTCATTGTCTTAAAAATTATTCACATAAGATTAATTATAGTCAGTTTAGATCGAAAACAATGAAGTCTCTAGCAAGCCACACGTGGCTCTGCATAAAATTTCAGTTCCAAAGTATGCATGTACATAGTTTTGCACTGAAGTATATTTTATTTCCCTATGTTAGCATATATTTCTGTGACTTTATTGAAAGCCACGTATGATTTGCTAAGAATTGCATGGTTTGCGAACCGTTAAAAAAAACACATTGAATAGACTATAGTATATTGACGTATTTTTTTAGAAAATTTGAAGTGCTTACTCACTAGAACAATGGACGATGGTCCCTCCATATTCTTTTGCCACGGATGTTTTTTCCGGCCACATTAACAAAACTTTCTTCCCAACTTCCAAATTCGGACACTTTTTATCGTAGATTATAGAGTTTTCACGTACGATGCAGAGGGGTGTATCATCACACGCTATTAGATATTGGAGGTCGTTCATGATGAGTACAATAAATCGCATAATTGCTAGTGTTGTTCCG
Organism: Pachycephus smyrnensis; assembly: GCA_030142225.1. Classification (NCBI taxonomy): domain Eukaryota; kingdom Metazoa; phylum Arthropoda; class Insecta; order Hymenoptera; family Cephidae; genus Pachycephus; species Pachycephus smyrnensis. The sequence goes on from JARQST010003285.1 coordinate 1,541, forward strand.
TCCGACGCAACTACGCCCCCAAAATTTCCACCAAATTCCCCTGCCCTATTCTTTTTCGCGAAATCAACTTACGAATGTAATCGGACCTTCCAAACACCTAGCTCTTCCATAGTATAAGTTAGAAATAAGATGTTAATAATCATAGCGCAGTAAGTCCATGGGAACGATTCGCAAGTGGAATGTTCCCACTAATATCACCAGTGGGTGGAAGAGAGAGAGTTGTCCAGCTTGGCAGAAACCAAAGAACTTTAGAACTGTGAACTCTGCAGTACGCACTGATAACGCGACAAGTCCGTGGGAACCGGGAGCAATCCGCGACGGTCCTACGATCTTGGAATGCACAAAATCAGCATTTTAACATCCCTTCTTCTGGTCCACCATGATCACGGAGCGCAGGTCTACGAAAAGGACAGTCAGTCTACTTAGGAGCCTCATCTCAAACAGTCACATTTTTCTTTCATCTAAATTTTGAGTCTTACATTAGTTAAACATAGTGTGAAACGAGTTGTGCTAAGTTAAGATACCCTAGGGCTTATCTTGTCTTCCTCACCTTAGGGCCGTGTAGAAAAACCAACGAGTGAACCGCGGTAAAGTTCTACAACCATAGAACTCAGTGTTCTTGTGTCATCATGACCACCATTAGTGCTAGTGCCTACCTTAGCGGCCAGGACAAAAATCACAATTTGGAATTTGGATTACTTCAAACTCAACATCTCCAAGTCTCTCTGTTTTCTCACCACTGGTGAGTTTACTACGTTACCAAATAATATATACATATTCACGCTATCATATATTCGTATCCGCTTACATACTTATAATCACACATGCTTGTAACACCGACTATACCTACACTGCTCATACTCAAGCATTGTAACACAAACATCGCAACACACGATTCACACACACATATCAAACAGAGCGAGCATCAGAATCAGGTGATAAACCGTACATAGCATGCGTCACGGTTGACATAATAGTACACCGTAACGTATCGTACATCAAAACTTTGCTTGTAACTGATTGCCTGAGTTTCAATATACTTACGTTATTATTTCACCATATCAGTTCGTGTAGACCAAGTTATTTTCAACTACCCATTGCCCTTATAATCTCTTAATTCATGTCTATACATAGATTTATTTAAAACAGCAAATCATCTCAAAATTTATAACAATGAAAATCAATCTTTTTGATAAGGGCTAGTACAGTAGGCATAAGAATTGTAATACAAAAAATATAAAAAAAAAATAAAAACTTAACTTAAAGACGGTCACAAACATTTACATTCATTCCACATTCACTCCTTCGATTTTGTGTACCGAACAGTGTATTACTTTTTTTTTAACGCCGAAAAGTGTGAGACTCAATATAATATTAAAATGATAATTACGTTATCTTGCGTTAAGTATATTACTAAGAGATGTATAAATAAAAACCTTCACATGGTATTGTCGGTGAACGAGGAGGTGATGACGAGGTATGCCAACAAGTTGATAATTCAGGTCCTTAGTTTTGGCTTCATTTCCTTGGTGTCAATTATATTTCCTCTGATTATAGTTCCCTTATATAGCCACTCGTCCAGCTTAATATTCGTCGATTTTATATCGTATTGCAAGACTTTTTCTCCAGGTTATTATACTCCTCGTGTCAACTGTATTGTTCGGCGGTCGAAACCAGAAGAAGGACCTCCTCGTTACCTTCAATCTGTGAGGCTTAGGAGTAGGGGAATATTATTTGAGCGCTTACAGCGATCCAAATGAGAATTACAATATGTACACTTTCTCGGTCGGTATGGAATGGTTACACCCTTTTATTATTTCATCCACAAATCTGATCCTGATCATTGCTCCGCGAACAAAAGATGAGCAACATAACAACAGTTAGGTGTGCTTTTGCACTTCAAAGCGGCAAGAATCCCAAAAATAATATTAAGTTTCATCCTCCACGCTCATTCCTTCGGTCTAAGACGTGTCAGTGTTATGTCCGTATGAAAACCCCTCATTAATAATTAACCTACATATTACTTTATTATCTGATTTGTCGTAACATATACTGATTGACTTATCCTTCTGCGTAGAATTTACCACGTCTCCATAAGTAACCCATAGCAGTATCGAATATTCTAGCTTCATTCCATCGAAACCTACGTCGATTGATTTGTCTTCTGGCGCAAAATTCTTATTCATCGATGATAGATTATTTGCGCTGAACATCCGTTGTTAAAGCCAAAGAAGGCACGTAGACTAAACATTTCAATCCTTCAGTCTCTGAATAAGTCACAAAAGACACGCGAAGGAAAAAGAAAATCAAGGGAAGATGCTAGTTTCTGCCTAGCCAAACAGTCAGTCGCAAATCTGAAATCATAGAGAGCAGACAGTTCAGTCCGAAGCACAGAGGTCCAAATCTGTTATAAGTCTTTTGGCACTACCTTCAGAGATTGAAATCTTCAGGGAGCGATATATTACACACTGCAGAGATAATTCTCAATAAACGTAAGTTGCTTTGATTTTATTTTTAAATGAAAATATTGTGTTGATTTTTCTGTGTTCCAAACTGATCCAATCCTTAAAACCTCACATAGCTCCCTAATCTCCCATTTACAAGGTGAATTCCCAAGCTCAATTCGTATTCTATTCAAAACCCTACGAAGATAACGTTATTGAAGATCACTTTCAGTATACTGTCAGTAAAAATCTAATTCTATTGAGTTATCTTATAATTTCAATTGTTTACCTATAAAATTTTCAAACGTAAAATTTATCACATTCTACACAGTGTTAATTTTGATATTTCTTACTTATTTACAATTATTCCTTTTGAATCGTTAGAAAATCTTTGTCCTAAATTTCAAAGCATAATGTTATGCTCGATAAGGATTCAAGGAATATCAGAAATCGTATAGTTCCTCGATTTGTCGCCATCCGTCGGTAAACGTTCGATCCCGGGTAAAATTTCGATAAGTTTGATTCTAAACAGGCCATTTAAAAATCGGTAGAGTAGATTTATTCGGTTTCTCATTTCCTACTTTATCGATAGTGTGAAATCGTCATTTGGACGTTACACTAGATAACAGCTCGAACTTTCAAGAAAGACTGTTATCAGCAGAAAAGCTTCGCCACGGACGTATATTACTTGTTTAGAAATGAACGCAGTCAGTCCTGCGAGTAGCATCGTGTCCTTATTTATCTGTATGCATCGGATTCCCCCGTCGATCACGGTAGTGGAAGAACGCTAGCTCTCGAGCTCCTGCGCTCTTTGTGTGTTTGGCGGTACAATTTGAATCATATACGAATGTTCTCGATAGCTATTAAAGTGAATATGAATGTAAAAGTGATAGTACAGTGATTGATTGAAATAGAAATCGAACTACGTTAAAGATAACTGATAACTACTGTTACATCCGGCGGTAGTAGGTGGAGCCGGTGGGTCGTTTGATCCAAGTAACGCAAGAGTATTTTTGTTGAGAGGTTCCCGAGCGGCTAGGAACCTTGTTACAATTGGTGGGTCCTTGCTCCTTAAAACGCTAAAGCGTACCTTATCTTCGAGTACTCCTGTATGCCAATGACTCTGAAGGGAATTTATGGGATAGGCTGGAGGCTGGGGTATAAGTCTCATACACGGGTGGTAACTGTTTTCGTACTATATTGCCGAACAAAGGTACAGTGGTACGTTGAATGAGAATATATGCTTTCGTGTGGTAGTGTGAGAGTGTGTACGTGGTTGAATGCAGGACGTGTTCTCGGTGTGAGGAGGTCTTCGCACTAAAAGGGGGAGGTGAGATATTTGACGAAAGTATGAATAAAAGAACTGTTTGGAATGTTAGGTTAGCTGAATGAGTTTTAGGGGTAATTTCTGGGCGGTCACTTCCCGCCAATGAGTTCAATTCTATTGCAACGACACACGCGATAGTTGAAGCGACCGTGGATAGGAGATTGTTGAATAACACCTGTCGGTTCCGGCGGTCCCAAAGATTTCGCACAACTCCCTAAGGGAAAGGCTGTCGTCCAAGGCTCTTAAACATGCCCTCCAAGAAGTATTCGAGGATGACGAAACCAGGGTAACCTTGTGCCACGGAGTCATACAAACTCCGGACCCCACCACCCGTAAACGCCTAATCAAAGAATCTCACGCCGGGCTAGTGGAAGGACACAAAGGGATTACAAAGACCTATCGCCGCCTAAGGGCCCAATACTATTGGTCGGAGATGGGCAGGGAAGTACGCGAATTCATTCGCGCGTGCGAATCCTGCGGACGTCAGAAAATATCACGAATTTCCTCGAGACAACCAATGATCCTAACCGACACACCTGCCTACGCGTTCGATAAGGTTGCTTTGGATACGGTCGGACCCATGCCCCTGACTCAGGGTGGAAATACATACATTCTAACTATGCAGGATCTCCTTACCAAGTACTGCCTAGCAGTGGCCATACCCGACATCCGAGCAGAAACCGCAGCGGACGCTTTCGTCCGACACTTCATTACCCATTACGGAACACCCCGCGCAATCCTAACGGACCGAGGAAGCTACTTCGTAGGAAGAGTAAACAGGAAACTCGCGAAAATATTCAAGATCCGGCCCGTTACCACCTCGGGATACCACCCCCAGACTAACGGCTCACTGGAACGTAGCCATCATGTGCTAAAAGAGTACATCATGCACTATCTGGGAGAATATGGAGACTGGGACCTACTATTACCTTTCGCCACCTTCTCGTATAACACCTCGGTCCACGAGTCAACCAACTTCACACCTCACGAGTTAGTGTTCGGAAAGCCCGCTCGCATACCATCGTCGTACCCCCCTCTAGAAAGACTAGAGACTTATGGTTCATATTTGGTCGAACTAGTAAAACGAATGGAGGAACTACGTGCCATCGCCAATCGCATTCTGTACCAATCGAAGATACGGTCCAAAGGGTATTACGACCGCCACAGCAACCCGCGCGAATACCGCGTAGGAGACCTAGTATTGCGAGACCCAAGGTTGTCGAAGCTAGAAAGCCCATACGTCGGCCCCTACAAGATCGTTGACGTATTACAAATGCGGAACGTGGTACTAGAGACGCCCGACCGTCAACTCATTACCAAACATTCCGACAAACTAAAGCCGGCTTATGCTGGAAATGAAACCAACAGCAGTGATTCCGACTTTTCAGGACCATGATTCTCCCCTTGTATTGGTTCCTCATGGACCTTTTTTTTTTTTTTTTCGTGGGGGAAATCCTCATGGACACCCCGACTCCTTGGGGGGAGGAGTCGGAGTAGTGTGAGACTGCTACTCACTAAAACCCCCACGGTGGCCTGCCTCCGACGCCAAAGGGAGGGCCACCTTGCGGACGGGAACCCTTGCGGACACGTCACGGGACCCTCCCCGCGCCGTCGCTTATGCACTGTTCGCGGAGGGGGAATGGCCTCTGCCGACCTCCCCGTTCCTCATGGACCTAACGTGCGGATTGGCATGGAGCCCCGACAAATTGGCCTCAATGACTGATGACCGCAGCCACATGCTCACTCCTATCGAGCACAACCCGGGACTCTACTACGAACGCCTACACGACCTACGAGTCTATCACGCCAAGTGGCGCCTTGTCACCACTTTGGACATAGGCAGGTTTCTCAGAGACAGGCCCGACTACGGCCCGCAGCTGCTAAAGGCAACCCAGCTGTGCGAGGAACGCCCTGACCAAGCTTGCGGACCAGCCAACGAAATTCGCCACCTCCAAGAATGGATAAACGCCAACCGCAGGTACATCGAGATGCTGCAAGGAATGGTAGGTGAATTCGACCAAGTAGCAAAAGACCCCGCCGTCCCCGCGTGCTCGATAGTAAAGCGTAGCGCCCCATTCGGATTCATCGGGACAATCAGCCAAGCCTTGTTCGGCACTTTCACGTCAGACGATGCGGCTTACTTCAACTCCGAACTAGATAGAATTAACCATGATCAGACAGAACTAGCAGAACTCGTCGGCAACCAAACCCACATAGTGAGAGCAGAATTCCATGACGTTCACCTCCGGCTAAATAACCTCACCGCCGAAACCTATCTACACGAGTTGAAAATCAACATGTTGGGAAAAAAGTTAGACGAATTCAAAACAACACACGCTCTCGAATCATTTGAAGCCAACCTCCACTTATGGGTCACCGGCCTCACACGAAGACTGTCGGAATTCGATTCAGGCCTACAGCTGCTTATCGAGTCAGTACTCTTCGGCAGACAGGGAACCATACACCCGGCAATCTTACCACCACACAGACTAGCTGCCGCCGCAGCAAAAATTACAGCTGCTACCGTCTATGAGTTCCCCGCGTCGGAGGGCGAACTCTACTCCGAACAACTAACCAAGATATCTAACCTAGACATCGCATACTCGAACCAAAAATTACTGCTAGTACTCACCATTCCACTCCTCGACCGCCGGAAGTTCAGTTTGTACCGCCTCCACCCATGCCCGACCCGACAGACACATGGAACAACGACCGTTACCTCATACATACGGCCGAGAACGCCATACATCGCCCTGGCATTCGACTTTAAGACCTATTTCCCGGTCGCCAAGGAATACCTCGACAGTTGCCGCAAGTTCCACTCTAAGAGCGTCTGTCGACTGGATCAACCCCCCCTCAGTACTGATAATCAACCCACCTGCGAGATCTCGCTGTTGGTCAGCCCAACAACAGAATCCCTAAAGACTTGTGATATCCGAGTATCACGAACCCAAGGGATCTACTGGTCCAGAATCGAGGCCCTAGATGGCTGGCTATACACCCTTGCCGAGGGAGAAACCGGAGTCGCCAAACTGACTGGGGCAGGAATCGTCCAGCTGTTCCCTGGCTGCACTGCCCGTATCAACGGAACAACCCTCACCGCTCTCGAAACCCTCGGCAACGAGGAACACTACTTCTACAACCCTCCAGTATCTCTCAACATCAGCCTGATAGCACCCGAAATGGGTGAAACCCACTTTGACTCCGTCATGGCAAATTTAACCGCATTGACCATTGTCAACACCCATACCCAATCTTGGCAACGCAATGAACATTCGATGGCCCTTGCCGAAGTTGAACACCACGCCCATGAACTAAGCGCCCGCCTACGAGACAATTCCCACAGGAGCATGTTGTCGTACTCCACCCTCGGATTAGGAACGACCCCTATCGTGATCCTCCTAATAATCGCATGCGTGTATTGTTGCCGCCGGAGAACCTGCACCTTGACGCTACCTCGCGACGGAACAAGGAATCGCCCGAGAACATCAAACGGACGGACGCCTAGGGTTCGGCCGGAAATAACTATCGTGTCCCCTCCGGCGTACCCATCTTATCCACCACCCCCTATCCCATCGAGCACGCGCCCGCAAATTCTCCCTCCACAACGCGAACAGTCGCCGTACCTGACCGCCACCGCGAAGAACGGGCCCCAGCGAGCCTCAAATATATCCCTGGAAAACCTTATGTAAGGATGACACATTCCCTCAGACACCACCAACTCTACCACCGTGCTACGCACCTCCGTGTGGAGCACCTGGCGCAATCATAATCGGAAACAGCCACCTATCCTCAACGACCGGGACACCGCACGAAGCCGTCTCGCTCCCAACCGTCCTCCCGGTCGTCCTCTTCGTGGTTCCCTTCCTCAAACAGCCGTTCCAGCCCAAGGACGTCGCCCAGGAACCCACCATCGGCGCCCTCGAGCCAAAGGCCCTCCCAACGCTCCCTCTCTTCTTCCCTAGCCCACCGCCGGAGGAAGCGAACCTCCCCCCGGAAGCGGCCCAACGGATGGTTCACCTCCATGTCATCTCCAAATCGCTCCAACACGCCTGAACCACCCCAGGGGCGAGGGGGAAGCCGCTCGAGAGCCCAACTCACCCACTCCCTCAACCAACCCACGATATCAAACCTTAGAGCCATCTAAAACAACCACCCATCACCTCCCCGAATCCAACCACCGGTGTGGGGCTACAACTAGAACTCACCTCTCCAGTCACACCTCAAACGCTACTAACCAAGCGCACATTCGACTCATCCACTTACCCCACATGAGAAGATGCAACACTGTCGACACCCGTCTTGGCTTGCACTCACGATAACAGCTAATGATAGGAATTATCTAAGACTACTCAGCAACCTTCAGAAAACTGAGAATACCGGTCGAGGGCTCAGCCTCCGCAGGCGAACAACAGGTACAGACGCGGCTTAACCCGTTTCACCTTCGACGAGACCACCGTACAGCCCTTTCTGCACTGTCAAACGAATCACGAGGCACCAAAGGACCGCCAGGCGCCCTGAGACCAAGAATCACCACCGGTGCACACAGGGAGTATACCCTCACCTAACCGACTCTCACAGCTACTACGACCATCATTATCTCACGCATATCGCTCACCACTCATTTCGACTACCCACAGCACCCTACCCAGACACTGAACATTAGGTGTCGGAGCCGGAAACGCACTGGACCAGGGACCTCGCAATAGTAAAAAATTAGCGGACCCTGCACCTCGTACGACCCTTTCTTCTCAGGGCAAAAAGGCAGACATGACTCCGCCCGTGCATAAATTTAATCGGGCACCCGCAGTACGGTATAGGGCCCTGTTAGGTTGAGTTTTGGCACGGGTTCCACAACAGGTACTAGTAGACTACGCACTAATATATAATTGTTAATTAAGGAGGTACACCAGGTAGAGGAAAATGTAGAGATAAATCTCAAAATTATACCACGTTCTCTCCACTACTGTAGAAACATGCTTGAATTTTTTGGCAATTTTCATCTACACTGCGGATAATAAATTTAAGGTTCTTATGAGAAGTTTTTAACTTACACTCTTATGGTTGATGAGCGAATTGCGAGTTTTATTCCGTAATATCTCCGGAGAAAATGTAGAGGAAATTTTTATTCAATAAAATTTCAATAAAACACAGATGATAGAGCAGTATGACAAAAAATCAGGCTGTTTATGTACTTAGTGTATGAACACTATTCAATAAACCCACATTACTCGCAGTTGCTTGCAGTAAAAGGCCGTAGAGAGGGGATAATGTACGGCAACGTTGTAAAGCCGAAGCCATTACGGCGGATTGAGCGCGTGATTCAAATGTACGTTCACGGACAAACTAGATAGAGTTCAGTTTTCATCTTGCAGATTAAACATTTAAGTGATTGAGGTAACTTATTGACTAATTATTTGACTTAATGTAATTAATAAGTGATGTCGTATATAAATAGAAGAAAAAATGAAATTACTATCTAGAGACAATTGCTTATATCAATTTTATTAACCGCGGATACATGGAAACGTTATTCAAAGTAGCAATGAAAAAACATTTTTATCACATGCGTTTCCATTATCTTCTATCTTTGTTGACTCTCTTTGGAATAAGTTATTTTTTATTTAAACATAATAGAATACTAATCCATTGTTACGTGCCTAACACTCCAGAGGCCTCACCCACTGGACTTCGGCCTCACGAACCGACCTTGGGCGTTTCCGCCTCCAGCATGCACGCGCCGAAACCCAAACTGCAACGTCGTAAATTCCGTAGTCCACGCGCCTAGACCCAGAACTGCAACTCCGAAACTTCGCGAATCACGCCACCCAGGCGACCAATAAGAGAGCCCCACGTTGCCGCCTAATGCCCTGAGGACTGCCATTGTTCACGAAATTCCAGTTAGTTCTTTTCGGCAAGCAACAGAGTGCACATCGCGAAATCACCCCTACAGCAGACGCCCTAGGGAAAGTCAGTAGTGTAATCGTGCACAAGTGGACCCTCAAGGCAACCTAGGAGGCAGCGCGGGCTTTCCTGACCTAGACATAGGACGCACGCGTTAGGGACACCTTTCACCAACCACTGCGCCTGTACCGGGTATTCGTGAGTCGCTCCTCAAAATTATAATTGTCGCCAATCAAACTACCCAGATATCACACGCTACACTCGCAATCATTAGCCCATGTAACCACACACACCTCACACTCTTCCGCCTCATTGTACATCAGTGCAATAAACACGCTTTGGTGTCGCTCCAACATACGCTATCTTTGCTTCTGACCGCCCCACATATCTTAATCCCTTCACCTGACTCCCAAGATAAGGCGCGAACGACTTCACCAACAGCTGATAGTTCAGCCGAGGTCAAGGTTCCCTGCTTAACTCCTATTCATTATCTCCATAAGGAAGAATATCGAACCGTCGCACGGTACTTTTGCCGCTTGAAGTACCGGGCAAATTACCTGTCGGCCCAAAATCTATCAGTCTACCTCCACCGAACGCTGCCTCTCAGGGTTCGGCACGTAACACCATCGTAACAATAATATAATTTTCTTAATTAGAATATATAAAAGGCCAGAATCACAGTTCTTTCAGGTATCCTATGATGGTAGCCAATATTTTCTTTGACTTCATGACTTGAGCTTTTCCGCTTGAGCGTTGCTCGAGTAATTTTATTGTCTTCTCCTCTCCTTTGGTTTGATATGTAGTGACTAACAAGTCGTGATCTATTCCACTATACGCCAACATTTTTACCATATCTTTGGATATTACATTTTGCAAAGATTGTAGTGTTAGCAGAATTTTTTTCCTTTTTCAGCGTTTGTTATGGAGTCTAAATATTCTCTAAGACTTTTTCTAACAGCGATTATTTCCTCAATTGCAAAATGATGCGAGATTAGCTGCTCCAACAACAATATATCGTAATTCGCATCGTGTGCTCCATCAGCGGACAGCGAAAGAGTTTCTCTAGCTAATGTTGTAAGCGTGCATCTGTGGTTTGATTTTCTGTCTGAGAATTTCTTTCGGAAAAGAGACAATGTATCGACAAAGCCAGTGACGACAGATTTAAACTCGTTAATAAGTGATGCTGCGATTACATTACGAATCAAACGAGGAGCATCGAATGGGCAGTTGTGTGCTACTAAGGTGCAAGGGCTCTCCAGAAGTTGAAGGTACTCGAGCATACGTTGAACAGCGACTCCCAAAGGAAAAGATCGGATTGCTTTGCCATGCAGGTGTAACTCTCCTGCTTCGTTCGTTAATCCGTGTATTTCGGATGCTCTAGAGGCTATCGGTTGACTTGGATTAATGTAAGTGTAATGTAATCGCATTACCGGCTAAAGCCGGACGCCTCAAGATCAAAGTAAACAATGGATTCATATCCAGATTCATGCTCGTTTCTTGAAGGTGGTTCGTGTATTTCCTTAGATGGGGGTTCGGTATTGTCTATAGTTGGAATTTCGAGTAATCCCATATTGCTCTGCTACGTTTCACCCTCAGTAGATTGCTTTTTATGGCGCAGCTGACTTCGCTGCTTTTGCAATGACCTTCGTCGTCTTTTGAAATCTCGTGTCTGGGCTCTTTCTACACTTTCTAAAGACCTTTTCGAAACTCTCGCAACGTGGTTAGACAGAGTATCGCCTGGATGTAACCCAACAACTTCCAATGTATCTTTCAAGTAATTTTCTCCTTCGTTTTTTTGGCTAACAGAGCAAGCATATCGATAGTCAGCAGATTCCGAAAGACTATAACTTAATGATTTCGGATATTTCTTGCTCATTTTACCATTGAGAATTTCGTTTGCTTGGCTTGATGCTCGTGCTGCAAACTTCTCGGAATTCTGAGCAAGCCTCTCGAAAACATGTTGTAGCGCTTCAAAAAGAATCAAATTTTTCAAACCTCCCGAGACTGTGATATGTTTATAATTTTCTTTATCCTTAATGTAGCCGCACCAGTCACCACAATTCTCATGTTAATTGAAGGCGTGGCAAGGTATGTTTCTAATGGCAGCAACCATTCCATCGATATCGTCTTTGTGCTGTGCTACTGCGTAGGTGAAACATCGTTGTAGATATTTGATCGCTTCCCCAGTCAATTCATGATCAGGATCATCTTTTTTATCAATATGATATAGAGCACTCGTGACACCTTTTGCGGTATGATTCATATCTGAATGCTTGACCACCTGATGATTGCTCGCCTGACGTACAGCACTAATACTGGAGCTGTCATTATCGCCAATAAAAACGCCGACTTCCAAATTCATTTCTTTCAAAATTGAACTCTGTGTTACTAGCTCCCTAGCAGCGTCAGCTTCTATAGCTTTTGCCGATCCATGGAAATTTAATCGACAATCATGGTTGTTCTTTGAACACCCGGTGTCACACGCCCTGCATTTTCTTTTCCTCGTTGTATAATCGAGAATTTTTTTCGACTGCGATCCGTACAATGCACAAAATCCATTTAGGCTGTCGTATTGTCGACCAGTGCCACGCTTGCTCTATCCCATGTCGTAAGACGCAAATATCCGCACTAATGGAGAATTTCCATCGCTTTCTTTTGAAGTATTAACCTTCACGGGAATGATAAATCCTGTCTGCAAGTCTTCAGGCCTGTTAGTTAAAGAAAAATCAGGAAAAAGGGTTTAAAAAATGAAAAGTTACTGTACTCCATACTCTCTCACATTTCACAGAGACACACCCACAAAATAACACCCACCAGTGGATGAGCGGGATGAGAGAGAGAAACCAAGGAGCATGCGAGTAAGAATAACGTGGATTATAGTGCTGAATGAGATACCTAGAAATGAGTTTGAACCAGGGCATCGCACCCGCTGCACTTCGGAACCACGCGACTCCAGGCTCCTTCTCCTGTCCCCGCAACTAACCTCACCCTCAAGCTACAACGCAAATCTGCTAACTAACCAGTTCAGGGCCCAGATCACGCCATTGTCGCGATGTACCCAAAATTCCAGCAGGGTACAAAGTCCAATCGTATTGACGCTTAGCTTTGCAAATATCCCCTGCCGATACAGAACCCATCGATGAATTAGCTATCGAACAGTCAGTTACGGACCAACCTTCATGCACGTAAGTCATTGATCAACCCTCTTCCAGAACAGTCATCCCTACAGAGTCTTGAGCCGATTGTAAAGTGCCAGTAAAGTGTCGTACCGATCAAAATACTCTAGGGCCGTTTTGATCTAGCTTACTCTAGGGCCGAGCGAAAAGTGCTTCACTTCAGTCGCGGTACGTCCACGCGAAAAGAACTCATTTCTTGGTATTTTATCGAAACCACCCGTCTAGCGCAGATGTCATCCCTAGGGCCGGAACAAGAAAATCCCTTCATCCAAAGCAACATCTCAAAATTAGCTACTTGATTGCGGACCAGAGTGCTGCAACATCTCTTTCTCTCCTGCCGATCATCCGTTGGTAAGTGACTCATTTCCAAATCCACTGTCTATACTAAAACATATGTATTATAAACCAAATCACAACAAGTTGACGATCACAATATCTAACTATCAAATGTATTGATTGATCTTTGTAGAATTACCTCATCACTTTGTATCTTGGGTTGTATCATGTTCATTGTATCGAAACTTGATTATTTTCATTATAATAAGTCGAACCATATATTTCTCTTATAATTTCTGTTGTAAGCTGGAAACACTTCGGATTGAGAAAGAGCCTCGAAATTGCAACGGTATTCCTGTTCAGCAATTCCGAGGGATGTCGAAATTACCAAGCCGCGCAAGTGATGCGCGATTGATTACCATACATGGTAAAAGAATGCATCTTCCCCCTAAGGCAACCGAGGCGATGTTAATTAGCTGGATCGAAAGCGCAGACAGTTCTGTACGTACCACAGAAGGAACACATTCGCTTAGCCGATTAGACTTTCGAGTCACTTAGCTGTTTGCGTCAGGCTCATTTTGTTAAAGAGTGTGAATGGGAGTGAGAGAAATTTAGATGAAGAAGAATCAATTTATATGGTAAACGTCAAAAGAGTGAAAATAAAACCTAATCAATATTCCTGAAGTAAGGATTCCAATTCTGCACTAGCAACGAACCCTTCATGGCTATCTAACATCCCGAATCCCAACAATTTCAATATTTTGGTGGCAGCAGTGGGATTCTCTCTCCATGTCCAAAGGGATTAAATCATTAAATCGTGGAAGATCAGCGAGGCTTTGGGAATAGAAGGTTAGAAGCCTGATAGTACGAAGAAAGACTATCAGAAGTGTATACTCCGATATACAACTAAACAGAGAAAAATACTGCCAAAACAAAACCTACAAGTCACACAGTCGACTTGAGACAGAATCATCGAAACCTACTGGAAGAAGATTACCTGGAAAACTAAAAGGATCCCGAGGAAGACGACCACAAGCAACGAGTAACGAGACCTAGAGCTGGTCAGAGAAGTTCACCGACAATCAGCTGTTCGAAGGACAAACACGGGCAAGGACAGAAGCCGCATTGCAACCCGATACAACGCTGACAACGCAGACAACAGGAAGCAATGAACTACCTCAACGTTCTGTAAGTGCAATTAAAATCATAAGAATCTATATTAAACCATTGTAAACCAGACTCCAGTATTTGTTAGGCAGGTACATGTGTTACATAGGCCGTAGTGGCTAGCGAGGCCTTTAAATTTGATAATAGAAATTTAGAAGTAACCAAAAGAAAAGGAAAGACCAGGGGTAACGTGAATAAAAATGAGTGAATTCCGAGCGGTAAGAATGCACTCAGTGGTGGGTACGTTGCTAGTT
>JARQST010003286.1:0-15809 GCA_030142225.1 Pachycephus smyrnensis
AGATCCCACTGATTGGCCTTTTGATATTTAGTTATCGACCGCGGATATGGAACCTGATTTCTCACGCGGACGTAACACCATATTGGTTTCACCATTTTCAATTCTGCTATTTTTACCCCTAATTAGTATTCAGCGACCCAAAAAACCTCTAAGTACCAAGTTTCATGAATATCTTGCCAACTAGAGAAAAATAAAACGATATGCGCCATATGGCATCAATACCGCTCAAGGGGTTAACAAAATTCGTAAAAAAAATAATTTTTTTATTGAAATAGGGAAAATTCTAACTCAAAAGAGAAGGTTGATATGAAAAATCGATCTGGTGAATTTGTTAAACTAGTAATGGAGATGTTAAAGAAAGTTTCAGACATATTTATCAAAACCCTGGTACCTAATTCCGTTTTAAACATATACATGTTTTCACTATGTTTTATGCAATACAAAAATTAATTTGCAGAATTTTTAAATAAATACCGCTAAATATAATTCATTAATCAGCCTAAATAATAAAAGCAAGTAGAACAAAAATTCAATATAAAAATCATACACTGTAAAAAATTAGCGGTGTAAGACGATTTAGTGTGAGTGGTTCAACATTTCGGTGTTAATATTAACTTTTTAGCTATAGGATGGATTTTTGTCGTCTAGCGGCCATTTTATTTATCTCTTTGGAGATTTTTAAGAATGAGACTCGGGGTTTGAGTCTTGTGCAGTCTAGTAATGATGTTGAAGGACTAATGGGATCGCGAAAAGATTTGCCACAGCCCGGGTTCAAACCGGGAATTCCAGAAATCTAGCCTGGCGCGTGACCAATTTCGCCACCGTGGCCCTTAAAATCTCCAACGAGATTAATAAAATGGCCGCTAGACGACAAAACTCCATCCTATAGCTAAAATATTTAATAACGGCCGACAATTCTTCATTTATTTAAAAAAAGTTAATAATAACACTATTTGAGATTAAAATTTACACTACTAATCTTGTTGAATTTTGATCGTTGTTACTTACATCACGATAACACTGTTTTATAGTTTATTGCTATACTCGAACACCATTTATCGTTAGTGTAAAGAGTGGAATAGCTAACGTTATGGTGTTATTGTGGTCATGTATTTGAAAGTATCACCAGCTCGATATAAAAATTACACCGGCTAAGGTGTAGAATTAAAACTGCGCGGTGTTACTTGAATATATCGGTAATTCGGGTTCTGAGAGGTGGGAGGCTACAAGCGTGGAACTGCATTAGAAAAGAAATAGAGTTAAAATATATCAAATTCCGTGTAGAAATTTCTTTGGAACCCTCTATGTCCAGATAAATCCTCATGATGATACAAAAAGGATTCCCTAAATAGGATAATTGTAACAAGAACCTAAACAGATTTTTCGAAGTATTCTTTTAAGATACCTCTAGGTTTGATTTTAGAAGTAATGACGCCATTGGCGTCATCCTAAAACGATTCCGATTCCGTTCATCCTAAAACGATTCCGATTAGGATTAATATAGATTCCTTTTTTGGGACATCCATACAGGATTCTAAACAGTATTCTCACCCTTAAATCAGTGATGGATTTTGGAAGTAAGAGCACCAGCGACTATATTCAGATATCCTGCAACAATTCTGAAGAGGTTGCGACAGATTAAAAATTTTTTTTTATTTATTCGTTCATAAAGCACAGCAGTACAGGACAAATAACAGTGCCTAAAGGTACGGGAGAGAGATGGCTACAGAATTAAATTAACATACATAATGCAATCTATCACGCATTGCCAGTCTATCAATGACACAAAGTGAGCACGCAGTTCCTAGCAGCGTTCACAATACTAGTTATCGGGTCACCAAACATATTAGTCGATTGAGTGGTACGTGTTAGAAAAACGTTAACATTACTACATAGCGAATACACCGGGGAGCTAATCGTAATATTCTTGGGAAACAAAGGTAGAACAATTCCTCCAATCGAGTATTATAGGTCGGGATTCTAATAGGCAATAGATTCAAGAGCGCTGAGCAGTCAACACCGTTTCGCAAAAACTTCGCAATGAAAATAATAGCGGCAACGGTACGCCTTTCCTCTAGTGTGAGGATCTTGAATCTATCACACAGCCTAAAGTTGCAGGCTCCACGTTCGGGGTAAGTCTCATCGATTTTTCACGCAAGGTACTTTCAGAATCTCCTCTGACACTCCTCTAATTCATTAGCATATCTCCTATACAAAGGAGAACAAATAAGAGAAGCTTACTCCATTTTTGAACGCACTAGAATAAAGAAAAGCAAAGAGATTGCGTCGATGTTTTTGAATTCTTTCGTTTGCCTGATAACAAATCCTAACGTGCGTCGAGCCGATTTAATAGTCGCTTCAATATGCGGAGAGAACGTGAGCTTGGAGTTGAAAGTAATGCCTAGGTCAACACAGTGTGCTTCTCGCTGGAGCTCTTGATTCAGGATATTATAGTTATGAGTTACCGTATTATTAGACCTTGTAAAGGACACAACCTTACACTTGAGCATATTTACCGCTAACATGTTTTCGTCGCACTAATCAGCAAATAGATTGAGGTTAGCTTGTAGAGCGATATAGTCAGCTTGGCTTTTAACGGTGCTATATAGCTTTTCATCATCAGCATACAGAAGAACTTGACAAGACAGTGAGTCAGTAACGTCATTATTAAAAATGACAAATAGTAAGGGACTGAGATTTGACCCCTGAGGCACACCTGAGGTCGGACAGAAAGAAGCTGAATGAAAACCATTGTATTGAACATAATGCTGCCGTTCCACCAGATATGAGCTAATGAGTGTAAGTAGCTGGCCCGGTATGCCAGTAGCCCTAAGCTTTCTAAGAAGAATACCGATGTCGAGCTTGTCGAAAGCCTTCGAGAAATCTGTATATACAACGTGAGCTTGTGCGCCACTCGACAAGGCGTCATTAATGTGTTGTGTGATTACTGTGAAATTCGTGACTGTAGAGCAACCAGGGACGAAGCCGTGTTGATTGGGAGAAAAATACTTCGTTAGAAACGAATATATACATATCTCGAAGACCTTCGAGAAGTTACATAAGACCGATATAGGCCTACAATTGTGCACATTGGATTTGCTACCAGATTTGTGCACCGGAACGACCCTCTCCATTTAAACGGAAATTTGCTACGAATTAGCGAGATGTTAAAAATCGTGTACAAAGGTTCAAAGAAGGACCATAATGCAATCCTTTGTAGTCTGAACGTATTTCGCATGATCGTTCGTAATGCAATGTTTAATGGAAATTCTTAACGCACGAGACTGAGGTAGATGGAACGCGAAGCCAGATTTTTTATGTTTTATTCTATGCTGATTCTTAATTTGGATATCACGAATAATATCGCGCGAGAATCAAGGCGGACTTGCCCGATTCGGGTCCGAAATTTATCTAGGTATAAACCGATTAAAAGCCGCCTCATTCTGCAAGTCGTAAAAAAATATCACAGACTGCATCGACTCAACCCACGACACCCACGAGAGGGTTAATAAGTACTGATATAGCCCAGAAAAGACTTCCCTATGGAAGTTAAAACTCCGAAATTTTTGATTAACTTTAATATTGATAGGGACAGTTGTCACCGGTATTCTAATACCGATAGATAATGCTGGATGATATAAATCTTCTGGGAACATTGGAATCTTGGTAGGGCTAATTTCACAATCAATATTAGAAAAAATTAAATCTAAACGTTGCTGCCGGAAGTTCGTAACATTGTTGAATTGGCGAAGACCAAGGTAGTCCATCATGTTGAATAAGGCTAGTGCCTTGTCTCCCAGCGAACCGGTTGTATGATTCGTGCAGAGTTCTGGGACATTAAAATCCCCCAGCATTATCAGATTACTATCAATGATGTTCACCGAATCAGAAATTGACTCGATGATATCGTTGAAAACTTCAGGCCGAGACCTTGACGGAATGTATACCACAATTACCTTGAGAGTTGTTCGGTTATAATGCACAGCGATACCCAAAATATCTGCAGCGGTAAAGTCTCGTTGAATGTTCCTCAAATTCAGTTCAGATGCTACATGCCCACTCTTAACTGCATCAGTACGCCATCACCAGTTCTCGCATCTCTGTCTCTCCGAAATACTTCATACATTTCCGGATGAAAAAATTCTGATGAAAACTTGTGCGACTTGAGCCAAGTTTCCGCGAGGGCAATAATATCATACTCCAACAGATCAGTAAACTGATGCACGGTTCTTCTCTTCGTATTTATGCCCCGCACTTTCAGATAAAAGATGTCTAGTTGGATGATATTCCTGGATCCAGGAGTAGAGACACGTCACTGCTCGTGGCGATAGGGTTCACCGATAGAGTATTGCTCGTCTGAGGTAGGGCACTGCATGTAGCAACATTCATTCGTCCAGAGTCTGCAGTTATCAGAACGTTCTTCTGCGTCAGAGCACTCAGCGTAAGTGCCTCCCTGTGTCTCGAGGCTTGCCTTATGTAGGGAAGGCCGTTTCGTGTGCGTATGCATAGATTTGTCTTACCATTCTTGAGTCGCTGAGCCAGTAGAGCCTTGGTATTCTTGTATTTCTTGCGCTGAGCATTGATCTGGTCCGTAACAAGGCTAACTCCCCTCAATATCTCCGGAATCGTACCCTCTCCATTTTTCAGCGTAGTATAAACTTTTACCATCGCCCAGACGGCGTCTTCAGATTCCAGCGTGACCTTTATAGGCCGAGGGAGCTACAGAGATTTAGAATGAATACCTACTCGAGATGATTTCAGAGCAGAAACATTGCATTTAGGAAATAATGTTTGGATGATTCTGCCAACGAGAGTAGCATCAGTAGTAGAGCGGGAGACACGATCTTTGTCGAGGGGCTCAGGATTATCAAATAGAATAATATTGTTCTTACACTTCTGTCTATCCTCCAATTGACGTACACACGCTAAGAGTGACACCGGCTGTCTAGTTTGAAGTACAGACACTTGATCCTGAATAACATCAACTCTGGCGTTCAGTGTTTGACAGGTGTTTTCTACACGGAATACTCGTGCACCGACATTTTGAACCGTGGCTAACAAGTTGTTGACAGTATCCTTTACTTCGGCAAATTTGGCGAGAACGTCGTTGCTGAACTTGTATAGCAAACATCTCACGAATGTCCCTTAGTGAGAAAGGTACAACTTGAGCAGGAGCAGTAGCGACAGGTTATGACAAGCTGGACGGCGATGCCGATCGTGACCCACAGCAGCGCGAATATGCACCCGAAGGAAGTAGTTTCGTTTGTTTTTTAACACGTCCCGGGTGATAGAACACATTGCAGCCAGGGCACTCCTCCGATTCATTAGCAATTCATGATTCACAAAGACGGCATTTTTTCTCGGAACAGCCCCGTACGTCATTATCAATTGTAAGCAAATTCTTGTTATTTTTATTTCTTTGTTGTCCATCTGAGTTGCTTGTATTGCCCGCATTCGCCATGGCACTGGAGCGGTAGCGGCACCAAGTGCACCAACCTCAGAGATATAAACCGAACTGGACTCGACGTTGTGAAAGCTTCTATCTAGCGGCATATTCACGCACTAGTAGGCACCGACTCTCTGCTACCAACTGGCATATACATCGATCAAAGAAATGACTAATCGATTCTCCGAGCGTCCGGGCCAGAGAAGTTATGAGATTGGAGGCCTCAAAAATGGATCAAATGCTATCATACGTGCGCGATCAGACCACCGATTAATGTCTACAGTGGATCAGGAGGCCGAGTACATCAATTGAAGCACTTGTGGCGCTTAAACAGAGTTATAGGAATAAGACACGCTTATTCCGTATGACGAACGCATGTAGACACAACTAGCACTAGTAGGCACTATCTTCCCAACTCCTCTAAAGAATTGTTTAGACATTCATTTTAATAACTTTCTGCATTGATTCCAAACAATGCAACGAAAGATTATTCTGCCAATTTAAAAATAATAAACAGAGGCAGGTTATTAATACACCGAATGATATCAAGAGTCAGTATTATTATAGTATATATATTAAACAGTTTAACAGATTTAACTATCAAATATAATACGTAAACACCCAATACGATGAACGAAGTGAACGAATGAAGTGTTTTTCTTGAATTATTTCTTTGGAGTAATTCGGCAAAACTTACTGTTTTCATATATATATAAATATTGATGATTATAACTCTTAATCGAAGTAACGTTTACAAACGCACCCGCGCACCCACACTCACGCCGTCCACAACCCGTTTCCCATAGGAAACCGTATCTTCCGCGAGGACTCCCGAAAATCGCAATCCGCGATTTCCCCGACAGCTCCGCTGTCACCCGAGCCCGGAAGGAGACGTACTACTCGGTAAGCCGAATTTTACCGAGGCGATCGCCCTCTACCACCGCCTGTGGTAGTCTATCCAAAACAAATCCCCCCTTCGGCGCTCTCCCCGCGGACCCGCAAGCCGTGGCCGGTTAAAGTTCCCGAGGTACCGATAGTGAGTCCCGGCGGTTGGGTACCCCTTCCGTGCGGGTTATCATCCCAAAAGGGCCTTGTACCTCCGCCGCCGGTCCACCTTTTCCCCCGTTCCCTTCTCCCGAAACCCGTACCTACGCGATCCTTAGGGATAGAGACCGAAGGCACCGCCGTCCGTCGACAGTGCGTGGAGGTGCGGGTTTTGTAACGGGTCGTCTCAGGACGCCACGTTACAATACATCATGATTTCTATACGAGACTTAGGTATTATTTATAACTACAAGTGGCATTATTTTGTAACATACTAGATAGTGTTATTAATGTAACACCAACTGCCTTACATCACTCATTGACACTCTGATTGGTGTGAAGCTATATATACCACTTTTAGTGTCAAAACGGTATTAAATTTAATACCACATTATTTACAGTGTACGGTCCCCTTAAAAGAGAATAAACAGATGAGCCTAACTCATACCTCTTTTCCATTTCTCTTTCTTAGGGAAATGAAGGAAAATAGAATTGATCAAATCGTACATAGTGGAAAGAAAGAAGTAACAATTACAAAATATGATTCTGCACACTGACAGTGAAAGAACTTGGCCCTACAGTAAAGTTTCCATTCATTTACAAGTTTTTATCTGTATAGATAAGCAAAAATTAAAAGATCTATTTAGAATGTGAAGAAACAATTATAATACACGATATTACCTACATACAGATGATATAAATGGCGCTCAATCTGTTAGAGGGTACGAACATAATAAACAATACAATTATTAGTCTATATCGTTAATTTGTATTACATATACATATGTAGCAATCTATCTCCTTTAATTTTATTGTCCATGGTTTTATTGATCCAGGAAACGCAAATCTTCAAGTCTTCAAACCTACGGAACTTTGTCCAACGTGTATCCTTTTTAAAGCCCACTGTACCGATGATGCCGCCTTCATAGACTAGTTATACTTGTAAGAAAACTGAAAAAAAAACATATTTTTTGTAGGTCAACATCATTTCTCATCGAAGATTCGGTAAATCTATAATGCACATTTTTAGTCGTACATCTCCTACGACTGACCTGAGAGGACCTCCTGGAATGATACAACAGCACTTAAGTCATGTAAACGTATCCACTGTACAGATTTTAACTAAAGTTAACTGATCGCATTTGTTTATTCCTTTCTATTCTGGAACGTGATTGAATAACTGTTTAACCCTTTCAGGCATATATTTTTCTTTTCAACTACAATTTTTGAGAACTTGTTTTGTAGGGTTTTTTTGAGGCCCTGAATCCAAATTTGGGATCAAAATTTTCGAATTTTCAAAATTCAAAATGACGGACAAAAATTCAAAAAAATAATCCAATTTTTATGAATCTTGTTTTCGAGAGATTTTTTTAGTCGCTAAACATTTTGATCGTTCCAATATATGCAGGCTTGTCTTTACATAAAAATATTGAATTTTACATGTTTTCAAAAAAATAAAAAATTGATAATTAAAAAACGACTTAGCAACAATTTCTATAAAACTCCTTAAATATACTTAAGGGTGTCCTAAATAAGTACGTGAATTACCGTTTTGATATTGAAGATAGATGAATAGAAAATGAATTTTTTTAAAAAAATGTTTGACTGTAGTACTATTATTATTAACAATTAGTGATTTTTTAAATATATTCGACACTTATTCATATTCTAGGCATTTTGTAGAATCAAAAAAAAACTCGTTTTAATACCAATAAGTTAGCTAAAAAATTAAAAACTGATTGTGAGTACAAAAAGGTTGAACGCCCAGCGATGATATATATTACAAGATTATTATTTATTGTATTACATTTTTCTGGGTAGTGAACCTTCTACAGTCCTATCTGAAAGAGATTTGCGCTCATTCATGATATATCTTTCTTTTTTTGTCCCTTTAGTATAAGATTCATGTCAGAGTTAATTTGCCGCATATGGAAAATATCTCGAAAGTTTTGCGATACCGATTGATGAATCGCCGACTGGCGATTCGCCAGTTTCACAGCGTGCAGTCAGTTTAACAGTTTGAGCTGAAATCTAAAAAAAATGTATTGAACGTTTACGATTGATAACGTGTTTTTGTATTGTGAATTGGTCGAACAATGTAACGCTTTGAGCGTGTCACTGAAGAAGACGAGCTTTTCGTCGTCGCAGCGAGGTCGGAGGTAAAAGCATCAGGTCAGTTAATTTTTGAATTTTTATACCGTAAAATTATATAATAACCATATTTGATGAAAGAAAATACATTTTTTGTACATTCTTTCGTTATTTTTACCTCAAGGTCAAAATGCGGCGAAGAAGATGCCTATGTGTTCCAAGCCCTAGATATTGTATATCCAAATGATTCCAGCATTACCTCTACGAGTTCCTCTGCGTAGATTTTGATGTCTACCTGTTCCTCGACGTAGTTTCTGATGTCTTCGTATTCCCCGCCGTTGCTTCTGATGTAAAACGTGTTCCTCGCCATAATATCAGATACAAAACGTGTTCCTCACCGTAGTTCTTGAAGTCTATATGTTCCTCGCCGTAGTTTATGATGTCTACGTACTCCGCACCGTAGTCCTTGATGTCTACGTGTTCCTTGCCGCAGTTTTCAATCTCAAACTCCTTCTCGCTTTAGTTTTTGATATCTAGATGTCCCTCGCTGCATTTCTTTACTTCTAAATAAGAATGACAGCATGACCTTGACAGATATTTTCTTCTAACCGCAACTGATGACACATTTTGCGAGATTAACATTCATTTTGGCTTCACTTTCACAAATATTTAATCCAAAACTGCAGGAAAAATTCGACCCGAAAATTTTGAAGCGAAATCTGACACGCATGAAAATTTTCAGATTTTTAGTTATTACGTATTTACGGGAATTGACGAATCACAGAGCTTTCTTAGACGTAGGAATATCTGCAATTGGTCAATTCCTGCAGATCAGTGTACTAACTAAAATGGTTTGTCGCATGACGTGCAAACATGGTTATTAAGTGTACTCAGCAAATGCAAGTGCCACAAAGAAAATGTAGCTGATTTGTGAAGTCTTAGGACTGTGGAGCATATAGACCAATAAGCTACGTTTGCCCGCTAATGCTTTGAAGCTTTTCAGTTAATGGATAAGAGATACATGCACGAAGACAACTTGCAGTAACGTAAAGCGGCGCTCACACCGAATTTCCCCAAAATTTTCCGTTGTTAGGCACCTGGAGCTATGATGGGCTTGGTAATGGCTATGCTAGATTAAGATAGCTTAGAATTTCAATGCTAGATGCCCCACGGTGGAGCTTTTTTTTTAGAAAAAAAAGTTTTAGCTTACACGGATGAATCGATTTTAATAGTGTCCTGTCCCCAAAAGTAGATATGCTAAGGAGGTTCTGGACTACCCCACTCCTGCCCCCCTAGGAGTTCTGGACCCTCCCCCCCTCCAGGCCACACCCTCGCGGCCTGATATTGTCTGTTTCCCCACAATCCATCCCTAAGCCCCGCCCCTGTTACTGGACCCCCCCCCCCCCCCGGACTTATGCCACGCCCCCTGGGCCCAGCGCTATTTCCTTTCCGCCATTTTGTTTCAGCCGTTTTGTTTCCGTCATTTTGTATTATCG
Source organism: Pachycephus smyrnensis (assembly GCA_030142225.1). NCBI lineage: Eukaryota > Metazoa > Arthropoda > Insecta > Hymenoptera > Cephidae > Pachycephus > Pachycephus smyrnensis. Next base: position 10,078 of record JARQST010003286.1, read on the forward strand.
ATGGGGGCCGCCGTCATCTTGTTTTATCGGCGACACCAGCGCTTGCTAACAGCAGCGGTCGGTAATGATCGGTTAAAATATGTAAAAATCGGTATAGAATCAGCAGTCGGTAATAATCGGTTAAAATAAGTAAAAATAGGTATAGAATCAGCAGTCGATAATAAAGCGATAAGCAGTAATCTATCTTGCTCCTTACACAAGATTCCGAGGATGCATGCGGAGGGTATGTAATGTTGTAGGGGTCGAGATTCTTACAGTTTTCCTGCATTCACAATACAATAATAATGATTGCATGGGTTGAGTAGCAGTGAAATATTATCGATACCAACAAGCATTTTACTCAAACTTTTCAGCCATGAAAAGTATAATGGTGGTAATCCTCATCCACACTTGAAGATTCGCGAATTTGCAATATGCTCCGATCATTATAATTCAAAGTTCGACTAGCTAGTTAGGTCTCCACCCTTGCGGATTAATTGCCCTATGTACCAGAAATCTTCGAGAAATGAAATGTCAGATAAAACACAAATTATAGACATTTCCCCGAAAATATTTTCCCGAAAGACACATTCTCGAAAGCCATTTCCCCGATAAGACTTATGACCGCCTCCTGGCTATTGTCGGCCAGAGGGAGGGGTCCAAACCGCTATCAAGTAGGAAATTTAAAAATAAGGAAATGCGGAGGTAAAATTAATAACAAAATATAATTGAACTAAATAACCAATACAAAAGAAAAGAACGCAAGGGACGCAAATCAAAATGAAAACAGCTCGAATTAAAGGTACTCGCAGAACGGCGCAATGAAGGGGGCTAGGGGACTTTAACTAGGGGACTACAGGAGGGAACGGGGAGGAGGGCTGCCGGCTCTAAATAATATTTCTCAAGACTCTATCCGAAATACCTGGGCGCCAGCTACGATCCGGCCGTAGCACCGTCATTTGACCCTCGGGGTCGTACAATGTTTATTTTCTGGGCGCAAAATCTCAAACGGTGGGCACGGCTAGCTGGGGAGAGGTGAGGGGTCTAAGGGAGAAGTTTCCCGAACGCAACGGCTTCTTAATTATTACCTCGGTTCTAGAAAATGAAGGGAGGGGATCGGGGGTGGCTAAGGGACAGGGACTATTAGGGAACAAGGGAACGCAATACTCTAAACTAATCGCAAATGCAACACACCACTCGGCCTCGCAGTTAAAAGGGGACCAAGGCTCAAAAGAAAGAACAATACAATCTGCCGACCTCGTGGGCCGGTTCGCAATACTCGAAAATCTCTACCATAAAACTAAACTCAAAAGGGGGTGTAGGAGGGCTGGGGGCGGGGGAATTAGGGTCTCAATCACACATTAAAAATTAATACTACTCACGCAATCAATCACACAATAATCCCGCAACTCTCAAAATTTGCACGCACGGACCCGACTCGAAGTGACGAATTTGGCGGATGGTCCTTGCAAATTTCCTTCGGGCTGGTCCAGAGCCTCGATGATTAGCGGGCCGCTGGTCTGAAAAGGGCTACGCGCTTCGGCATTGGTCTGCATATTGGGCATGGCAGGGCTGTGGTGTCTCCACTGGGCACGGCACTGGTGGGCCTCGGGGCGATCGTCTCTTGTGCTCCAGACCTGGGCAATATGGCGGCGCCCATAGCCTGTCAGTTTCAGTGTTCCTCCCTGGTGCATCTACGGAGTTGGAGGGAGGGGGGCTCCACCGTGTGTTGTACGGACGTGGTTGCTGCCCGTGCAACAGGCCTACACCGGGAGGCTGGTTGTGGTTGCTGGCAGCTGGATCAGGCCTCGGTGGGCCTCTTGGTCGGTGACGTTTCGGTCAGCTGCTCCTCCTGCTCATGCCTTCCTCGCATCTCGCTGCCTAGGCCACATAGCCTCTCTTTCTCTCTCAATCTCCAGCTTCTCTGGCTTCTCGGATGCATAGGTCTTTGGTGATGTCCTTGGGGTGGTCCATGGTGCCTCCGAGTCAGTGTCCTAAGGGTTGGGGGGGGAAGGAATGGGAGGATGGAGGAGGGGGGTCTTATTCTACAGGGTGTCCCAGCACAGACGTTGTCAGTAGGTGTGGCTTCGAATGTGTAAAGAAACGCCCTCCTGCCAAGTACGATTCATGCAGTGAACCATCCCCTTCCATGTTTTTCGATGTTTATTATAAACTGATAACTATTTAATGCCAATTTCGTACCGAATCAATTAAATTAGACATATTTTACTATCACAATAGTTAACATGGGTCGTTTCTCAATTGACGAACACGTTGATATGTTACTAATGTATGGTGAATGTCATGGAATGGTAATTGTTGCACAAATCCATTATCGACTAAAATATCCAAATAGGTACGTCCATATTAATAAATTAAATGTAAAACAGAAATTTTACAGACTAATTTTATAATTATTACATAATTTCAATTACACGTTGTGGAACCTGCAGTTGGTAACTAATGTATCATTATTTACTTTTGTTTATTGTGATGTATTGAATATTAATTAATAGCGGTTAGGTTAGTGATTATACTGAAATAAACGGTTCTCGACCATTCGTATTCGATAGGTCTAATAATAAATATCAAGGAATTCTGGAGGGGATGATTTACGATATGAATCGCGTGTTTGGCGGGTCGATGTTTCTTCACATATTCGAAGCCACACCTTCTCTCAACGTCTGTGCTAGGACACCCTGTATTTACAATATCCGCGATATTCTACTCCTTAAACAAAAAGGTATAAATTTTAATAACATTAGGCCTCAACGCAATCTGCCGAATCGAGGCGAGTGGTGCCTTCGAGTCAGGTAACGGGGAAGGGGTTTGCAGGGCAATTTTCGTTACAGACTTCCACGAAACAGACATTTCCCCGAAAAGGAGACTTCCCTGAAAAAAACATAACGAGTTAAGGAAAATTTCTCGAAAATAATTTACAGAAAAGTTTTCCGAAAAAAAAATTTTCGAGATCAATTTTTCCGAAAAGTCAATTTGAGCCATCACAATGTTAAAATACTAAACTTTTGTAACCCATCACAACATTGGAGTTCTGTGCTATCCTAACCCATCAAACACTGAATTTCTAAGCTATCCTAACTCATCACAGCATTGGATTTCTTAGTTATCCTAACCGAGCCTAGCCATTTACAAACCCATCACAGCATTACACAATTTTTTGTCGATATTTTTATAACTAAAACACCATCACCAAATTTATTTCGGGAAATTGCTGTTCGAGAAACTCTTTCCCGGAAAATTGTATTTTCGAGAAATTTTGTTTTCGAAAAATTGTCTTCGGGAAATTGTATTCCTAAAAGTGTCTTTCGAGGAAGTATCCTTTTCGAGGAAATGTTTTTTCGGGGAAACGGCATTAGGGAAAGTGTCTTTCGGGAAAGTATCCCCGCACAATAAAAGACAGTAGGCGTTGGAACCTAATCAGTCAATAGGGACAAAAGAAAACTCATTCCTGGTGAGGTGTATGCGCTGCTATTATATAAGCTTTAGGGATGACTGCCCGTGCAAACGATAAATACATATCGACATCAAGAAGATTGAAGCTTATTCACGATAAGGGTAACGATAAAGCAAGGCATCATTATGAACATTTTTGTGGCCTTCCAAGGATTTCCGGATATGGGCAACGAATTTACAATAAAGGAGGCAGCATTAGTATCCGATGAAGATAAAGTACAGCGTTTCACCTTTAAACCACCATTCAAGTGGAGCGAATTACCCTCGGAAGCGAAAAAAACAATCATCTTGGTTGAAACGATACTATTATGATTTACGAAAGGATGGAACGTTGAGATATTTTAATCACGAAGGTTACTGTGCACTTGAAAATGTCCTTTTATTCAAAGAATGGTATCTAGAACTCTAATTCTAGATCACACTTCTACTTACAATGAATTATGTAAAACCTATGAGAAAAGCTCTATTTATTATATAACCTTCATCTTCCAATCCATAATTTACGCTCATGTATAAAATAGGACGCATAGCTATATAAGTCTCATTTTTAATTTGCGTTGTTACTAATTAGGATATTCAATGAGCATAGTATAAGAAATAATAGCAAAAAGCGTAACGGCATTGTAAATACTCTCATCAATAATTTACCCACGCCTGACGCCTCTTTCCAACGCGAATAGTATAAGTTGGACAGTTCTGGACCAGGATTCCTGTAATCGACATTTACCGACATTCGAGAACCTTCGAAGGTAGGTGTCCGTGCTACGGTGACGTCGTAAACCCCACGATTTCCGGAAGTGACGTTATCGATACCCCCCAATTCTAGAAATTTGGGGAGGATTCTAGGAATTTTGCATCGGATTCCAGGAATTTTACCCTCGATTTTAGGAAATGCGCACGATCGAGAAGCTTCTAGAACCTTCTGGAACCTTCGACGGTTCGTGTCCGTGCTAAATCGTGAAGGAACGCTCCCAGAGCCGGCGGCTCTCTCGTACGATGTTTTGAGGCAACCCCTTTCCCCTCAACCCCCGGAGAAGCTTCAGGAATTTTCTAGAAGCTTCGATGACTCCTTCCTCCCCTAATCCCCGTGCAGGTTCATGCAGGTTTCAGACGGTAGCCCTTTCGAAGTCTCTAGAACCTCCGGCAGGTTTCGACTTTGAAATCGATTCCAAGAAATTCGTTAGCGATTCGATTCTAGGAATTTTCCCGGCAGGTTTCAGAGAGCAGCTATCAGGCCTTGAACGTTATCTCGCGGAGTCACGCATCGAGACTCTTCGATCGAACCTTGAGGAAGATTCGTGGCGTCTTTGTTATTTATCTGTGTCGAATTACCCTTTATGCATTTCCGAAATATTCCTAGAATTGAGCTAGTGCGGTAATGTTAATTGAAAACCCCCATCATTTGTTCATCTTTAAACAAAGAAGAGCTCGCTGAATAAAAGTTCGAGTTGCACTGTGAATTTTTCATTAATCAAGTGATCGCGCTCGACTTACGCGAAATATTATAAAACAACGTAAGTTTAGAGTTCGAATAAAATTACTACTAAAGGGTATCGAGGAAGTGAAACAGTTGATTCAAATGAGAGAAGATACCAACCAACTCACAAGAAACTTAAAGAGACTTCATCTGAAGTGAGCAGAATGGATTTCACAAAAATCCACAAGGTGGGCCGCTTGGATGTATTTCTTCCAATGAAGATGTTATCGCAGCTGGAGGTTCAGAAGGAATACAAGGTTAGCAGCATACGAAAGATTCAAACAAAATACGAAACAAGACTCCTGGTTGACATGGAACATAACTTCTTAACGTTTGTACCAGCGAGGATGTCAAAAGTCCTAACAGATGATGACGATTTCTTTCAACAGATGGTGTTGGCATGTGATCAGAATCGACTCTTTATGCACTACCTAGGCGGACGGTATAATCAGATTGAGTTTCAATGTTTGTAAACGTTTATACTGTGACCACCTTTTGGCTATTGTTGGCCAGAGGGAGGGGTCCAAACGCTACTAATAGGAGGTTTTAAAATAAGGAGATGCAGGGGTAAAATAAATGACCAAATATAATTGAACTGAATAAGCAATACAGAAGAAAAGAACGCAAGGAAGGCAACTCAAAATAAAAACAGCTCGAATTAAAGGTACTCGCAGGACGGCGCGAGGGAAGGGGGCTAGGGGACTTTAACTAGGGGGCTACTGGAGGGTCCAAGGCATCCCATGAAAATTGCGTTCCAGCCACAAATTCATACTCTTATACTTGGCGGGTAAGCATTTCCATG
>JARQST010003287.1:0-15738 GCA_030142225.1 Pachycephus smyrnensis
TCAATTTCGATTTTGCATTGTACGACATGTATATTGTGATAGTCTGATAATTGTAACAGCTGTACGTGAATCTCCTCGATGATTGGTTCCCTCTGGGGAATTTTGCATCTTCCTATATCCAGAAGAGATGTCGTAGTGATATTTAAATTCCTTGTGCCACAGTCATATGCGACAAATGAAACTACGTTGTTGATAAATAGAAGATATATATGTAGCCTTGTCCACATCTCCGCCTGTAACCGCGAGTTTATATGTATGATTACAGGTATTTTTTGTTTTCCAATATTTTTAGTTTAAGTATACGTTTCTTTTTATTGGATATATGTATGTGTATATATACGTGTTAATATTATAAGCAAATAAAAATATTTGTTTATTATTATTAATTTTTTTTGATTATTAATCTTAACGAATTCCGCATTCGTCATAGCCTTCGTGATCGTAGAGTACAGGAACGTTGCCGCATGGAATATTATCCAAGAAGAGGCATCTGCTGGTCCATCGACGATGCTCTAGTATGGGTACGTCTCCCATTCTCCAATTGCGCAGGACCACTCCGCATTCGAAGCATTTGACAATGTCTCCTGCTCCGGTGTAATATAATCCAGCTCGTGCTAGCTCTACTGGCCTGATATAAGCTTTTGGCCAATTTTCATAACTTCGCCTTCTAGTGAGTTCTCTGCGATAGTCGGCCTGTGCCGGAGCTGCTGGTACATTTTGAGGTTTCCATTCGATGGGCGGCATGCCTATGGAGTACGTTGAAATGGTTATCGATTTATATTCGATCTTATATAATATTTTTATTATATTTTGTCTTTCCCCTATTTTTGTAATTTTTCCCATTTTTCTTTTCTGCATATCCTTAAAACCAATATTCTACTATGCGGGGATGCGCGATATATGTTGGAATAGAATCAGGATCAACACCAAGTGCGACATTCCCACACGGTATTCCTCGGACAAATCGGCAGTAACTTGAAAATTGCGTATGCAGATCCATTGGTATTGCGCTGGGGGTCCAATTGAGTATTCCAAGATGGCAATCGAAACATTGTGTTTTCCCGTCTATACCCAGGTAGAAAAAACCTGCTTCGGCGACTGCTGCGGTGTTAATTCCTGACCCTCGTGGGAAGTTATTGAAGCTTTGTCTGCGGGTAATTTCGAATCGGAAGTCTGGCCCGTCCAGGTATCCGCCGTTTGTATCGTAGTCGCTCGATGGTATGACCATGATGTTTCCTCTGTTATTCCTGTGAAAGGTGTGCTGTTTTTAGTCTGTTTTCGTGCACCACCTTTGTTTTATGAGCTGATATTGATATTCTTATATTGCCATTTCCTAGGACTTCTATTACTTCATACGGACCGTCGTACTGATCTCCTAATTTTCCAGTAGAATTTCCCTTTAATAAGAAAACCTTTTCCTTTGGTTTAAAGATTTTAGGGTTAGTTTTTCGATCATAATACAGCTTTGATTTTTGTTTAGCTAATATCAATTTTTCGCGAGCGATCCCTCGAATTTTTTGTAAATTTTCCATTAAATTTCCAACATACTCATGGTATGTCTTATTGCTTCTTTCTAGTGAAGCGCTCGGTAATCTAGCTGTTTGTCCATAGATTAATTCGAAGGGGGTAAATCTTGTTGCTTCATGTACACTTGTGTTATAGCTAAGCATTGCCATTTCGATCCATACGTCCCATTCCTTTTGTTTCGTGACGTAGTGCTTTAAATATTCTATTAAGACATGATGTGACCTTTCAAGAGAACCGTTGGATTGGGGATGAAATGCCGTAGTTTTATATTGCTTGATACCAAATGCCTTGGTGAGTGAACGTGTCAATGCACTGAGAAAACATTGTCCTTGATCCGTAAGAACTGTACGAGGGGCTCCGTATACGCATATGAATTTCCTTAAAAATGCGTCCGCTATTTTTTCTGAACTAGCTTCACTCAACGGTATTGCAACTGAATATTTTGTCAAATCATCCTGAATTGTTAATATGTAGGTGTTCCCATTCCGCGTAGTGGGTAGAGGTCCAACTATATCAAGAGATATTTTATCAAAGGCGTTCTCTGGCGTATCTGTTATTACCATTGGTTGACGCGTTTTTACTCGTACTAATTTCTTTTTCTGGCAGCTGACGCATGATTTTACGTATTTTCGAATATCTTCCTTCATTCCCAGCCATTTATAATTATTTTTTATGCGTGCATATGTTTTTGTTACTCCTTTGTGTCCACCGATGGGTGATGAATGTGCTTCTTCTATGATTTCCTTGCGCTCTTCTGGTGCGGGAAGTATTATACGATTTTGGCATATCAAGACAGTAATATTTTTATTGCGAAAATTAGAGTATATTAATTCCAAAACTTGGCTCCATGGGACCGTTATTATGCCTTGCAATGATTCTGAAATTGCTATTACTGGAATTTTGTCGCGCTCTAGGAGAGAACATAGGGTTTGTAAACATTCTGCAATGTCATTTCCATTTTCCGCAACCATAACGTACGATTTTTCGATTATCGCTACATTTCCTGCTTCTAACGAGTGCTCTCTCGTAGAGGGTAGTTTTCCGTTATCTTTTAAAATTTTTGCTCCCTCATCCAATGGCTTTCCTGTTTTTGAAATGAAAATTCCGATAGGCTGATTTTGCGTTAGCAGGTTATCCCGTATTTTGATGATGTTGTTGCTCCGTACTGGCTGATTATTGTCATCCTCCTCAGGGGATTCGATTAGATCTTGTTCAACTCGGTCATTTATATCTTCGCGTAATCCTGTACTTGCTGGTGACTCTCTTTCACTATTACTTGTATCTTCCGTTTCGGAAATATCAATTACGTCATATGGTGCCGGTGAATCCATAATATCACGCGTACTTGCTGTTACCCTGGGGGAGTCTAACATGACTTCGCTCGATGTGGTGGATTCGTTGTCCGATCTCTCATGAACGTCCGCGTGTACCAGTATTCGTTCTGGTCCTTCGTCCTCGGATGAATCGCTCTCCTCGATTAAAGGATACATTCGGTGTGACTCGACAGCAGGATTCCTGGATAATGCATCAGCATTGGCGTTGGCTTTTCCAGCTTTGTAGACAATATTATATTCGTATTCGTCTAATTTAAATCTCCAGCGAAGTAATCTAGAAGTTGGATCTTTCACCCTGTGTAACCAAAGTAATGGCCTGTGATCGGTGACAAGAGTAAATTTTCTGCCATATACATATGGACGAAATTGTCCTACGGCGTATACTATAGCCAAGAGTTCCTTTTCGATTGTTGAATAATTCAATTCCGCTCCGTTGAGAAGTCGTGATGCGTATGCCACTGGTAAATCCTTTCCGACTTCTCCCTGACTTAGTACTGTTCCAATAGCATATCCAGATGCATCCGTGGTTATTACGAAGGGTTTATTAAAATCTGGATATTGTAGAATTGGCTCTTTGCATAATTCGTTTTTTAACTCTATGAAAGCTTCGTGCTGTGGTTTTTTCCATTCGAATTTTACATTGTCCTTAAGCAAATTAGTCAATGGTTTTGCTATTTTTGAAAAATCCTTTATGAATCTGCGATAATAGCCAGTCAATCCTAGAAATTGCTTAATGTTCTTTGGGTTTTGAGGAATTGGAAAATTTCGTACTGCGGCTAATTTACCAGGATCCGGTTTTACACCATCTTCTCCTATGATATGGCCTAAATACGTCACTTCCTTGCGTAAAAATTCACATTTATCAGGTTGTAGTTGCAAATTAGCATCCCTCAGTCGTTGCGTGAGCTTACAAAATTTTAATCGATGCTCTTCAATGGATTTTGCATATAATACTATATCATCGAGGTATACGAACATTTCCGTTCCTTGTAGGCCAGTTAAGGCTTGATCCATTAATCTTTGAAACGTTGCTGGTGCATTTTTAAGACCAAAGGGCATTCTTGTATATTCGTAGTGACCATGAGGAGTAGAAAATGCGGTTTTTTGTTTATCCTTTTCGTCCATGGGAATTTGATGAAATCCCGAGGCAAGATCAAACACAGAAAAGTACTTAGCTCCGCCTAATTGATCTAGTATTTCGGTTATATTAGGCAATGGGTATGCATCACTAACCGTTTTTTCATTAAGATTGCGAAAATCTATTACGAGTCTCCATCGTTTGTTTCCCTGAGAATCTGGTTTTTTAGGTACGACCCACAGTGGCGAATTGTATGGTGAGCTTGAAGGTTCAATTATTTCTGCATCTAGCATCTCCGAGATTTGTTTACGAATTTCTTCCTTGTGTATCATTGGGTACCTATATTGCTTTGTGTTAATTGGCACCTCATCAGTAGTAATTATTTTATGATAGGCCTTATTTGTTGCCTTTAATTTCTCTCCAGGCAAATGAAAGCAATCTGAATTTTCCTTAATCAGATTAATGACTTCCCTTCTTTCTTCATCATTTAAATGGTCCAGTCGCAATAATTCTTGCAATGTCCTGGAACGTGATTGCTTTGTTTCCTTCTTTACGTTCATTACTTGACGACACTCCATTTCTGGAATTTTATTTTCAATTTTTTGAAGTTTAGTTGCGGCTAGGAGCAAGGTAATGGGTTCCTCATTTGCGTTTATAGCATATAGATGAGCCTTTCCATTCGTATTTGCAACGTAGGCTTCCCCCACATACACGTCTCGTCCGCAACTTAAACGTGGAATGTACCCTTCCTTGGGTGAATTTGAAGTTAGTGGAACGCAAATATGTTTCTTACTTCTTGGTGGAAGTATTACGAATTCGTGATAAAATGGAATGCTTTGATTTTTAAAGCTCAAAGTTTGCGTATCGAAATTTAATTTAGCTCTGTGCTCCAATAAAAATAAGAATCCCAAAATACCGTCTTGTTGAATGGGAAAATCGTCCGATACTATATTGAATTCAGCAGGGACTCCGAATATATTTATTGTTACCTGTCCCTTTGTTCGAACAGCGTCTCTCGTAATTCCATTTATTAGACATATTTTATTTCCATTTATGGCGGCTCTAGGTGATAATGCCTTATTCTTGATGACATTAATTTCGGCTCCCGTATCCACCATCAGAAGGACGGGGTCAATTCGATAATTCGGAGTTATATTTATTGTTGGTACTGCTGCTGGTTGATTTAAAACATTAATATTGTATTGAGGAATTTTTCCCTCATGGCGCGAATTTGTATTTAAGCCTCCTGGATTGCGCCTTCCATCCGGAGGGTATGACCGTTTCCCGGATTTGTATTATTCCGCTGTTTATTACCTTCATTGTTCCATCCCGACTCCTGTCTTTGACTATTATTATATGCTCTTCTTCGGCATTCGTCAATAATATGCCCGTTCTTCTTACAATACCTACAGACTTTTAATTGTGTGGATGGTCCCGAATTCTCCCTATTCTCTCTAGCCTTTAGCCAACAATCTTCAATTACATGACCTCTCTTTTTACAGTGAGTGCATTCTTTAGGAGACCATTGCAAATGGCGAATACCAGGATTATCTGGTTTTTGAAATTGTGAATTATTTGGTCCTCTATTCGGATAATTTTCTCTCCTACTAACGGGAGGTGGTTCATTCCTCTGGAATCTTGACCACGTTGTATTGGATCGATCGAGTCTGTAGTCCTGAGGCCCTGAGTTTCTTTGAATTCGATTGGGATACGTACTTTCCCTATGAAGTTGTTCGCGTGCGCGATATTCTCTTTCGGCTTCTATGCCCTTTACAATAGCTTGATCCAGTGTGTTCACACTTGCTGGATTTATTTTTATTTCCCTCTGTAATCCTCGAGCAAAGCATCGTATGGCTTCGTGCTCGGTGTCGCGACTAAAACCATCATGAGCTGGGTTTCCCGATTTTCTGTACGCGTCTTTTATGAGCGATACTAGATTCCTTACGCGATTTCCGTATTCAATGACTTCTTCGCCGCGCCGTTGGGCTATTTGACCAAGTGTTCCTTGTAATTGTGCAATAGATCTGGGAGGAGCGAATAATTTCTCTAGGAAATCGATTAATCTTTCAAAAGTTTCGAATTGATGTCCCTGCACGGCTTGCTTAGCGGCTCCCTTTAATTTATTTCGAGTTAGCTTTACGAGACTGAGTTCTCCGGAAGGTATCATTGATAATGCTTCGTGGCATCCTTCCGCGAATATATGTAGAGGTATATTTCTTCCGTCGAAAAAAGGAATTGCTTCTAATGCATCCTTTAACGTAATTTGCGTCACTGGCGTGAATATATATCCTGCTTGAGGATTGGACGGTGTTTGGCTCACCGGAGATTGAGATTGTTGACGCGATTGATGCGGTTGCTCTCGTGGCGGTTGCTCTGGTTCATTTCTAGTTTGTGAGCGAGTTCGTGGAGGTTCTTTTTCATCTCCCATGACCATCTTCTCTGCTTACAACAACGGTATCCCACCGCTGCCACCAAAAATTTATGTTACGACCCGTGTGTCGAGAGGATTCGAGGATAGCTACCCGATTGTCCTGTCCTATATCTATTACGATAAGGCGACGCCGGTTATTCGTAATCTAGAGTTTTTAGGATCCGTGTTGAATGAGAACGGCACTAAAGTACCTGAAGATCGTCTTGGAGACTGATTGATTTAGAATTGTGCTGTTCGGCCCGGATTTTGTAGATATTGGTAATTACTTCTTACCTCTACTTGTCTTGTCGCTGCGTTGAATTAATTTCTTCCAAGCTCGCTGGACTGACTTGCTCAGTGAGTGACGGTTGGCTTCCAGTTTGAGATGAGGTAGGAGTTCAATGAAAACAAGTAGACGGCGATTTTTCCTTCTTTTCTTACTTAATGTCTTTATAACTTTTTATTTAAATAAAGTGCCTATCTGGCTTACACTTCACTTAGACTTAGACTTAGCGTTGGGCACCGAACTAGTACAATGTTATACGTAGAGACTGGACTGACACACTGGCTGCTTGGAGGATGCGACGTGTATAGCTCGGAAGCTGAGATTGAACTGCCTCTCTGGACCTAAATGCCCTCCTTATATACTAGTCGTGGCTTCTATTTCTTGGAAAAAGGGAAAGCTAGATTTAGGTCACACGTGTGCTTCTAGGAAAATCGGCAGCTGCTTCTATTGTTCCTGGAAGGATTTATGTATGGCTCCTATGAAAACCGCGGATTTCCAGGGATTACGAGATTTATGTTTCCTGTGCACGTGGCCTATGGGGCGACAGTATTTCTGAGAAAACAATGAAACTTGGCAGATTTATGAGATAGATTCCGCGAATAGGGGAGCGTTTCTATGAGGTTGACAGATTTATGTTTCCCGTGCACGTGGCTTATGTGCTACAGCATTTCTAAGAAACAATGAAACTTGACAGATTTATGAGATAGATTCCGCGTATAGGGGAAAGTTTTGACAGATTTATGTTTCCTGGCTTATACGCGACAGCATTTCTAAGAAACAATGAAACTTGACGGATTTATGAGATAGATTCCGCGAATAGGGGAAAGTTTTGACAGATTTATGTTTCCTGGCTTATACGCGGCAGCATTTCTAAGAAACATTGAACTTGACAGATTTATTATTGCTACGCCATCTGTTGCTGCTATACTCAAGCTTGTAATGCAAGTAAGGGTAATCCTACGTTTTTAAGCGATGTATATTTATATGCGCGTGATTAGATAACCGGACCTTTCCTAAAATTATTCTCTCAATAAATGTATAATAAACTTTCTTAAATAACTGACGAGGTAGTTTTGGTCAGAAAATGGGGGATTCACTATGCAGTCCCTCAAGATTTAGTTAACAATAAAACATTACTTAAATTAGATATTTTCTCGATAAAGTTCAGTGCCCAGAAAAATGTTAATATTAAAATATATAAGTATATAATTACACATGAAGATATAGATATATATATATAGGTGCTTAATTGCAAGTAGAATATCGTTTGATTAGAGTCACTCGGCGCCAAAAGTAATTGACAAAGTTTTATTTGGAATAGTTATATGATATTAAGCAAATTTGATTAAGAAATAATGATAATATTGAATCATGAAGAGATTTTAGGTTATCATAAAGGCACACGAGGTAGTAGACGTATTCTATATATATATATGTATATATGATATATTGAACGTTGAATAATAATAATATATAGAAACACGTTAAAATCAGATATATCAAAGCGCGTAATAATATTAATATAATAATATAAAGATATAAAATACGTGTGGAAATATGTGAGAACAATAGTAATAATTCAAGGTCTTTGAATAATTGATCCAAAAGGAATATTAGAAAACAATAGTATGAAATATTAAGAACATGATGAATATTATGTTCGATTACTAAGGATAATTAATAATATCTTATATATATATTGAAATTGAATATCTTGAACCTTTTCCGAGTACCACCATGGACAGAGCATAATTAATTTATTATCTTCTTGATTAATCATTAAATGGAAGTCGTAGGATTTTGTTTGTTGTTATTACAATTGATTTTTGCTTAACATTAGTTTATTCATAAAGAAAAGTCTGGTTCCAAGAGAAAAAGTTTGTTCGTAAAGAAGTCTGGTTCCAAGGGAAAAAGTTCGTTCGTAAAGAGGTTTGGTTCCAAGGGAAAAAGTTCGTTCGTAAAGAAGTCTGGTTCCAAGAGAAAAAGTTCGTTCGTAAAGAGGTTTGGTTCCAAGGGAAAAAGTTCGTTCGTAAAGAAGTCTGGTTCCAAGGGAAAAAGTTCGTTCGTAAAGAAAACGTTATTTATAATTATGACAAATTGTTTATAGCAACACGTCATTGGTCAATGTGATATGATTCTTAAGAAGAAAAGTATATATGTATATATATTAAAAAAAAAAAATTTATATAAAGTGAGAGTAAATGCTCAAGTATGGTTAACTTGTTCTAATTTTCTATTGTCCTTGTTGGTATCGGAAATAATATATATATATATGTATTGTATATATGCGGTAGTAAGACTTACGTAAAGGCGGTAGTAACGCGATCGTAACACCTTCACCCCTCCAAAGGAACAAGGTCCCCTTGTTCGTTGATAATAGCTGAGGAACAGGTTCCATCCTCATCGAAAGTCATGAAGGTTACTCGTCCTTGTGGGTTTAGTTGTTTATTGTTGCAGGATACCAAGTGTGGTCCTTCACTGTAGCAGCATCCATAACAGGTGTCTTCGTCAAACGCAGATGATTCTCCAAATTCGTTTATAATGAAGTTCCCATATGTTCCATCTTCATTAAATCTTATGCAAAGTCGTTTGCTTGGTTTTGTGCCATCAGGAATATTTACGTGTGTTTGAATACTTCTGGCATAGTTGATGGTTGGCGTGTCTTGGTTCACTTCGACCTCTGAACATGTACGCAGGAATTCGATCCATTCCTCTTCTAGGGGGTCAATTTGTAATGATTGGTCTATTTGTGAAATCCAATCATTCACTCGTTCCCAAGCTTGATTTACCTTAGGATTTCCCATCTCCGTTACTGTTTGGGTGATTTCGTCCCTTTTTATAAGAGTACGCCATGGTGGTAAACCTTGGCTAGTGGAAGGTTGTTCTTCATACGGATTGGCGATGGAATTAATAAATCCGTGGTGATTAATTTCTTTTTGATCTGCGTCCTCTGATTGATTTTCGAAATTATTTTCTGGTTTTGCAATGCATGTTTGCATATTATTAGTGTAATCTTGATTATTCGGAAAAACATTTTCCAGTTCTCTTAATATTTCCTCCAGCCGTGGAATGTTTATTTTTGTACCTGGTATTTCCGACGGGCTATTACAAGGTGCAGTAGGCGGTACGTTTACGGTTATTGTGTCCATGTCCATTTGTTCCATTATTACTCCAGGAGAATCCTCGGTTGCAGGTGCCGGCTGCGCTAGTGTTTTGTCATTGATGATTTCGAGTAATTGTCCTTTGTTTATACGATGCACTAGCAATAAACTGTTATACATGTCGGCGAGTTCTTGAGCATGTGTCTTCACCCAATCAGTGGATATTGACGAACATGAGGCTGCTTCACCTGTGCTCATCATGCACGTTCACTTATCACCACTTGTAGAAATTTGGCACGTTCTAACAGCTTGAAGTCCTGGACAGAATTAAAATCTTAGAGTTAGCGTTATTATATTCTCCTACGTGATTACGTGGAGAAGACTGGCGACATCTTTTCACGAATCATCATCAATCGGGGTGTATGTATTGACGTCAGGTTCTTCCTCTGTTTGTGTGTGTAAGTGTTGCACCCATTCATCATCAGCGGTAGCTGCGGGCATAAAATCGTCGGAGCGTTGCAGCCAATTATTTACACGTCCCCAAAGTTCTTCATAATTTATCTCGTTGGTTGATGAATCCGGTAGAACTTCCCGTGAGCTATCATTAAAGCTGACTGGATCATAGCAGCTTGCTGGTACAGAAGAATAAGAATACGCTATGCTTGTCCAATTGTTAGCTCGTAACCCTTGTAACCAGTATGGAGGCGGTTGTTGGTATATAACGGTAATTTCTTCATTGTCGGCGTTGATTGTTGAGGGACAAGGGTCGTCCCAATTACCTAGAGGAGCACTGTATGTTTCTTGATGAGTTTCCTCGCCTATGGAAATTACGTTTATAGCCACGTCCTCTGGCGTAGATGTCTGTGGATACTCCGTTGGGCGGTTCTGCGATGCGTTGACCATGTCAATCTCCATTACCTCATTGTCTTCGTCGTCCAGAATTATCTCGTCGTTCTTGTTGTCCTCGTGGTCCTCGTGGTGCTCGTTATCTTCGTCGTCCAAAGTTATCACCGGGATTTCAATTGTAATTGGAGGCTCTTGAACAACTTCAGCTTGAGCCAGCACTTCATCTAAGGGAATTCCTAAAGATTGCCCTGCTTCTGCCTGATGTACTAACAAAAGATCGTTATACATGTTGGCTAATTCTTCGGCGTGCTCTATAACCCATTCGGCGGTGACTTGAGAGTATACGCTTCCTTCGGATGAATTCATCTTTAACTCCGTTGAACACTTTGCGAAATTCTTGTCACTAAGTAAAGGAGTACTTGGATACGTCTGCTCAGTGCGGCGTCTTGAACAGAAGTGAGAATTAGGAGTTGGCATCTTCTCTGAGGTGCATGCGGATGGTCAGCCTCCACATCTTCCTGTATGATCTCTGATTGGTCCTTGCTGGACTCGTGGGTGTTGCATCTAATATGGAGAGGGTTTTCCTAGCGTGGGAATATATTTGGGGGACACCAAGATCTAAGTGCGGGTGGCCTCGATACCTTTTTATAAATATATATATTTTTTGAATTTTTATTCCTATCTGAAAATTCTGTAAGGCCTTTCTAGTTGGTTTTCTAAAGTATTGGCAATACCCTGCAATTTTTGTTACATTGTCCGACTCTTTTGACTTGTATAGGGTGCAATCGTCTCTTTTGTCCCTTTTGTCCCTTTTGTCCCTTTGTGCAGGTTGGGAGCGGTCGTTCCAACGTGCAGGTTTTTATATATTTCTTTTTTTTTTTTATTCGAGCATGGGAATCTCTTGAGATGCAGTTTCTTATTCGCGTGTGGGAATTTTTTTGGAATGCAGTGCTTTATTCGAGCGTGGGAGTCTTTTGAAGCGCGAGTTTTTGCTTTAGCGTGGGAGTCTCTTAATCCGATTGGTCCAGAGTTATCCCTACTCTATAGAGTATCGAAGTTCGCGGGGCTCTGATTTTCCTTGAGTATCAGTTGTAGATTCACAATACTGGGGTGCTGTAGCTATATCGGGATATATCGGATTCGTTGTTGAATTAACTAATTCTTGGGCGGCGTATTCCTTCGTTTCTCTGTCTTCTGATTTTTCGGCTTCACGCATACGCGATGTCATAATAGAATCTCGTAGATGAAGTAATAAATTCGTGAGCGAATCCCAAATTGCTCCGAATAAATAGATACTCCAACCGAATACAGAATGTAATGCGTAACCGTGTATAATTGTATCAATTAAAAATTTTACGAATTTAACAGTGATCCAAATGCCCATCAGTCCTGCGCTGAAGGTTCCGAATCCTGTAAACCAGCCCCACATGTGGTTCCATGTTGAATTGGCGATGGCTTCAATAGCTTTTTCATCCAAAAGGTGAGTCATTGATATTCCTTGATTTTCTATTTCTTCTCCTAGCGCTCTTCTAGCGATAGTGCTAAGTATAGATGGTCTTTCTGCGGGGAACATGATATGATCCCTTAATTTGTCCAGATCCTTTATTGCGTAAATTCCGGAAGTTGCTAAATTTGCGGGATTTGAATATTTCCATTTGTTTTCCGTTACGGGTTGCATTTCGCTGGGTGCTATAGCTTCCGTGGGGTGCGGTAAAAATTTAAACCATGTACCTTCTATGCGATACATTGGTGGAATCAATGGATTACAATCAACTTCCGTTCCGGCCTTCATAAGCATATGGCTTCTTGGTGATATAAACATGCTTCGATTTCCGTGTAATACTGGTAATTGTAAGTAACACTCTTTAGTTCTTCGTATTGTAATTTCTACGGGTATGCATTTGATTATATGAATTACTTCTCCCATTGTTACGGCCATATAACCTGGGCCTTTCATGATGTGATATGCAAATTCGTCTGGTACTAGAGCGGCTAATGTCAGTGCATTTTTTAATACTTCTCTTTCAAGCGCACATCTCTGTGTCAGTACATCGCGATATAGGGCGATCATTTGATTCTTTACGTGTTTTTCCAAATAAATAAATTTACTGTTGACATACGCGAATATATCCAAGTTGTCTGTTGAAATTGGTCTTTGTGTCAGAAATGTTTTTCCTTTCGGGACGACTAATATAAATAATTTCGGATGTTCCGTGCGTATTAATGTATATCCGCAAATTCCTTTCTTTCCTTTCTTTGAGAGTGCAAATGTGATCTCGTCCGATGTTATTGAATATACTTCCTGTACGTTTTCGCTGTCTGTTGTATTATCATATATTTTGTTGGCGTTGCCTTCGTATAATACGTCATATTGATGAAACTTGCAATTATCGATGGGCATCGGGGCCCAATATGTATTTCCTCCTTCGATGTCCATGCATGATCCTTCGGCCAAATGGCATTGCGTACCGGATGATAAAATTACGCGGTCATCTTTTACCGTGGCGTAATAATCGCGTAGGCTTATTTTGATTGTAGCTTGAATTACAACATCACTCCATGTACCATAAGGATCCGAGTATTGTGTTCCCTTGCATTGTCCGTCGTGGGCTATATACCCGGCCAACGTGATTCCTCGTGTTATTGTTTGGTTCGCTTGTAAACCGTTTATTACCGTACCCTGGGCCATTTCAAAGCCCTTCCAAAGGTGCATTTTCGAACATTGCGATTCAGTAATATCTTGTATGTATGACATTCTTCCATTTGCAACTACTGATACGTGAGAGTGCATGCCGCAATGATATATCGTTCGATCAATTTCGATTTTGCATTGTACGACATGTATATTGTGATAGTCTGATAATTGTAACAGCTGTACGTGAATCTCCTCAATGATTGGTTCTCTTTGGGGAATTTTGCATCTTCCTATATCCAGAAGAGATGTCGTAGTGATATTCAGATTCCTTGTGCCGCAGTCGTAAGCGACAAATGAAATTGCGTTGTTGATAAATAGGAGGTATAAGGGTAGCTTTCTCCACGTCATTTCCTGTAATGAACCGTGGGTTTACTTATATATATATGTGAATATATGGCCTTTATGTATATTAGTATAATTTTTCTTCCCCTTTTTTTATAATAAAAACAAATCGTTATTATTATATTTTTTCTTTATGTATATATTTTAGAGGTTAATACATCGTAGCTTTTATGCACGTTTATATATAAGTGCGTGCGTTGCGATAAAATTATAAATGCTGATCATCGGATAAGAATAAGAATTAGATGATTATTAGTGTTAAAAACGTCCGCATTCATCCCGTCCTTCGTGGTCATATAATACCGGAACATTGCCACAGGGAATATTATCCAGGAATACACATCTGGTGGTCCATCGACGGTGTTCTAATATTGGAACGTCACCCATTTTCCAATTTCGTATGACTACTCCGCACTCGAAGCACTTGACAATGTCTCCTAGTCCCGTGTAGTAAAATCCGGCGCGGGCTAGCTCTATAGGCCTAATATAGGTTCTTGGCCAATTAGCGTAGCTGCGTCTCCTTATTAGTTCTCTGCGGTAGTCAGGGGTATCTCGTTCTGGGTTATTTCCTTTTTCCCAATTGAGAGGTGGCATGCCTACGAAGTACGTTGAAGCGGTAAATGACTTGTATGTTTTATTATTAATAAAACTTTTATATATATAGCGCATTATTATTATTTTTATGTTTCCTTTCCCGATCTTTGAAATATATATATATTTTTTGTGTGCAAGGCAGCGGATTACCCTTTTTATAAATATTTTTATTTATTATTTTTTTCTCTAGAACCAATTTCCTATTTCTCTGGTATCTGCGATGTAAGGCGGAACTGCGTCTGGATCCGTGCCAATAGGTACATTTCCACATGGAATTCCTAGGACGAATCGGCAGCGAGGTGAATATTGTTCATGTACGTCCATTGGAATGGATCGCGGGGCCCAATTGAGCACAATCATGTGGCAATCGAAACATCCGGTTTTATGGTCTACACCCAGGTAGAAAAATCCTGCTTCGGCCAAGGCCTCGATGTTAATTCTCGTTGGTCGCGGCCAATTGTTGAAACTTTGTCTGCGGGTAATTTCAAATCGGAATGCGGGCCCGTCCAAGAAGCTGCGTCTCGTGTCCTCGTTATCCGGTGGAATGACCATGACGTTTCTTCCGTTATTCCTGTGGGAGGTGTGCCAGTTTTAGCCTGTTTTCATGCACCACCTTTGATTTGCGATTTGAAATTGCTATTTTTATATTGCCTTTCCCCAATACTTCGATTACCTCATACGGACCGTCGTATTGGTCTCCTAATTTACCAGGGGAATTACCCTTCAATAAAAAAACTCTTTCTCCGGCCTTGAATGTTCTGGGGTTCGACCTTCGGTCATAATACTGTTTTGATTTTTCTTTTGCGAAAATTAAGTTTTCTCGCGCGTTTTTGCGTATTTCTTTTAATTTTTCCGTTAGGCTTTTAACATACTCGTGATACGTTTTTTCGGTTTTATGTGGCAAGCAACTCGGTAGTCTAGCCACTTGTCCATATACTAGCTCAAAAGGGGTGAATCTTGTTGCCTCATGTACACTTGTATTGTAACTGAGCATTGCCATTTCAATCCATACGTCCCATTCCTTTTGTTTCGTGACGTAGTGCTTTAAATATTCTATTAAGACATGATGTGATCTTTCGAGAGAACCGTTTGATTGTGGGTGAAACGCTGTGGTTTTGTATTGTTTTATTCCAAAAGCCTTAGTGAGTGAACGTATTAGTGCGCTAAGAAAGCATTGTCCCTGATCTGTCAGGACAGTACGCGGTGTTCCGTATATGCATATGAATTTTTTCAAAAATGCGTCTGCGATTTTCTCTGAACTAGCTTCGTGCAGAGGTATGGCAACAGAATATTTTGTTAAATCGTCTTGAATTGTCAATAAGTAAATATTTCCATTTCGCGTAATAGGCAGTGGTCCAACTATATCTAGAGATACTTTATCAAAGGCGTTTTCTGGTGTATCCGTTATTACCATTGGTTGTCGAGTTTTCACGCGTACCAACTTTCTTTTTTTGGCAGCTTATGCATGATTTTACGTATTTTCGAATATCTTCCTTCATTCCAAGCCATGTATAATTATTTTTTA
>JARQST010003288.1:0-15635 GCA_030142225.1 Pachycephus smyrnensis
AAAGATAAAAGCTACAAATGAATATTTGTACTTACAAACAGTAGATCTGAATTTCTTTACTCGTGCAAGAAAAAAAAGAAAAAAAAAAGAAAAAGAAAAGGAAAAACCCACACACGGGGATCGAACCCGGGACTTCACGTTCTAGTCCTCCGCCTTGTCGTGGTAGCCACGCTCACCTTGCATTTCCATCGTTACATTCATGGTTCTTAATGTGCTGTGACGTACTCCTCGCCGGAGGGGCCACGGGGTACGTCCAATTCGCGGTATGGGGAGGGTCGTTAATAAAAGAAGAACACAGGTGTAAAATAAAATGACAACTAATATATTCCGGTTTAAAGGGCCTCGCTGGGCCAAACAGGTATGCGCGGTGACACAACTCAAAACAATGACAACGGCGGTCTGGCCGCTCGGGGCGTCGCACGGAAGGGAGAGGGTCGCGGGGGGAGAGCTAGCCAACTCTAAATATTATTCCGACAATCTCTAGGAAAAATGGGTGCCAGCTACAAGGCGGTGTAGCTCCGTCAAAGGACCTCGCAAGGTCGTCTTGTTTACAATATTAGTCGGGCTGTGAAGAAAAACACGGCTAGCCGGTAGGAAAGGCGAGGAAGGGCTCGGGGGGGGGGGGGGTTCCCGATCGCAACGGCTTCTTTGGATATTACCTCGGCGCTATCAAGGGGAAAGAAAAGGGTTCTAAGGGCTAAGGGCGCAATCCGGAGGGGGCACGAACCTAATCTACGCGTAGCGCAGCGCAACGTACCACTCGGCCTCGATCTATGGCAGAAGGCCGATCTATAACGCACAAGGAATTTGAATCGATTGCCGGGCCTTGTGGGCCGGCTAGAAAGTTTGCAAGTAATCTTCACGAAAACACTATAAAATAAGGGCGAAGGGGGGATGGAAGGGAAGAATAAGAGTTCCACACACAATCTCTTAAGTCTACTCACGCTAATCGCTCTTTACACTGTAATTCCTTTCCTTGCGCTTCCACTCTCACTCTAACTCTCACTCTCTCACATACTTTCGGCAGTAGTGCCTGGCTCGAAGTGAAGTATCCTGGGTTGGCGGGCCTCATTGGTTCCGTTGGAGGGCCTCCAGGGCCTCCGGTGATTGGCTGGGCCGCTGGACTGAGAGGGCTACGCGCGTCGGCATTGGTCCGCGGATCGGGCATGGCAGAGCGCTCTGGTACGGCACTGCTGGGCTGTCGGGGCGGTCGTCTCGTGCGATGCGGGCCTGGGCAATATGGCGGCGCCCATGGCCTGCCAGTTTTCGGTGTTTTCCTCCCCGATGCATCTGTGGGTTGGAGGGAGGGGTCTCCACCGTGTGTTGCACGGACGTGGTGGCTGCCCGTGCAACAGGCCTGCACCGGGGGGGGATGTCTGTGGCTGGTGGCGGCTGGGTCAGGCGTCGGCGGGGCTCTTAGTCAGTGGCGTTTCTGTCAGCTGATCCTCCTGCGCATGCCTTCCTCACGTCCCGCTGCCTAGGCCACGTAGCCTCTCTCTCTCTCGGGTGCATGGGCCTCGGTGACGTCTGGTGGCTGGTCCTCGTGGATAGTCTTCTCAGGCTCCGAGCCAGTGCCCTAGGGGATGGGGGAGAAAAAGGGGATTGGGAGGGTGAAAGGAAGGTCTTATCCTAATTACAATAGGCCTAACTCTCGAATATCCTATGTCGTAACAATCATTGCTGTGCCGGGCGCTCGAGGCGAGTGGTGCCCTCGAGCCAGGTGGTGGGGGAAACTTGTGGCGAACCGTTTTTCGTCACAGTGCATAGCGAATTCGACCCGAATTTCCATAAATTTCAACTCGTGATATCTCAGCAACCAGGGCCTATGAGATCAAACGGACAAAAACACGTTTACTTGTAGGTCAGTAGCTATCACTACGTGAAAGCTGAACGAAATCCGTCATAAACAGCCTCCCTATTCTCCTTGTTAGAGGGACTGGAACGACACTCACTCCCGGTAACCGAGAAAATGGCCGCTGAGGCAAAAGGCCTAAACGGGTACGATTCTATACAATGTATCCATAAGTGATTCAATATAAATCGGTAACATAAGGAGCTCACCAAAAAGAAATATACGACGAGAACGCAACCGATAGGAACAAAAGGGGGCCTCCCTCCTTCCCTCCTTCCCTCGTTCCCTCCTTCCTTCCTTCCTTCAATTTTAAGCGATTCGCCTCTATTATTTTCTGATTATTCTGGCACGCACTAGCTA
Source organism: Pachycephus smyrnensis (assembly GCA_030142225.1). NCBI lineage: Eukaryota > Metazoa > Arthropoda > Insecta > Hymenoptera > Cephidae > Pachycephus > Pachycephus smyrnensis. The sequence goes on from JARQST010003288.1 coordinate 2,213, forward strand.
AGACGCTCCAAACGTAAGTGAAGGAGTCGGGTTTCGCCGATAGCCGAAGAGCCTTAAGGGCCCCCCTCCAGAAATCAGTAATTCCTAATACGCACGATAGAGCCATGACAAAATATAATGATACGGAATAGGTAAACCTAACGCCTGACGGTAGCAAGAGACGAGGCGTGTGGTGGCCGGAGTCCGAAGATAGGTGAAACGGGCCGAGCCGAGTGCAGAAGTCCTCACGGCAGCCGATTAGGAGCCTTCAGTGCGAGGTGCAGGATCCAGCGAGAAGTGGGCCCTCGTGTCTTCTCCTCCAGAGGCCACTGATAACAGGAACATCATGGAACGTTCGGCGACTGGGCGCCTCGTGCTTGTTCGGTAGATCGTAGATTCGCCCAAAGTGGTGCAGGATACGGAAGCAAGTACGAATTGGAGCAATCACAAAAAAAAAATGGAAAAGAAAAGCAGAAACGCAGAAGAGAGGTAAAAGCAAAGGAGGATAGGCGAAAAACGTAGCGGATAAAGAAAAGCGTACTAAACACAAGCGGTCTTGGGAATGTCGGGTGACTAACGTTTGGAGGGTCGTTGCAGGTGGATTTGCCCTTTCCCTACTCCTAGCAGTCCTTGTGACTGAATTTTCCGAATTCACGTCACAATATATACTACTTCTCAGTATTTTATTCCTAACTTATAATATTGAGGAGCTAGGTGTTCGTGAGGGCCGATTGCAACGTAGCGTCGAGCTTTTGCAAAAAAGAACTGGGCAGTGGAATTTGGTGGAACTTTTGGCGGAAGTTTGGGAGCGTAGTTGCATCGGACGTAACAATTGCCTTATCTGGAAGGACGTTCAAACCCATGCAACTTTTGTCTGAAACATTTTTTTGTATTCCGCGTATTTTCGGCACTAATCGGTCAAATATGAAAGTCATGTTGTACCTATAAAAGGGTATTTCACCCCCTAAAACCTTGTCACGTGCCGTGCCTTTAGACCCGATACGGCTTTTAATCTCGCGAATCCAGAAAAGCTGCTTATGGCATAATGTGAGGAAGCTGCCTGCCCGTCTTATCGCGCCGTGCTTAGGTAACGCGTCCCGAGCGTGTGAACCGAAAATTCCAGAATTCACTCGCACGAATAGAATCGCTGAGTATGTAAGATTTGCCCCCGCTTATCCTCCGACTTTCGGGAAAACGTCGGATGGAACAGCGAGAGCAAATCGGTCTCTAGATACATACCAGAATTCAGGCTCGAGTAGCTCCTTACAATTGTATCCCGCGCCGGCTATAAGTCTGACAGGATTTTCGCGGTCTATAATACATCGCTCATAGTAACATCCACCAATACCTCGTTCTATCGATATTTAAGAGACCGGGCCCGTAAGAGACGGCTGTTGGAAAATTTACCAAAAACAAAATAAAAAATAAACTTCCGCGCTCCACGCGGAGGATTACTTTGTTAGACGTGTAATAACGCCCTGCACGTCACAACCTAATATGGGCCGCTAGTATTGTACGCATGTTCATGTCTCGATACGCTCTACTTGCCTACCAAGTTTCATCATAATCAGCGAGAGACACCTCGGGTACGTTCCTTGTGAGTAGAATGGCTAGATTTTTGAAATCGCTGATCCATTTCTTGATATATTGTTACGTCCGGCAGTATTATTTAGAGCCAGTGGGTTGTTGATCCAAGTAACGCAGTTGTATTTTGTTGAGAGGTTCCCGAGCGGCTAGGAACCTCGTTAGAATTGGTGGGTCCTTGCTCCTTAAAACGCTAAAGCGTACCTTATCTTCGGATACTCCTGTATGCTAATAATTCTGAAGGGAATTTATGGGATAGACTGGAGTCTGGGATTCGAATCTAATACACAGATGGAAGATGTTTTTATGAACTATATTGTAGAACGAAATGATACAGAAATGCGTTGGTAATGGATATCTATTGTGACGTGATTTTAGAAAATCCCGCCACAAAACTTATAAACTAGGCGGTTAAGGAAATACTGCGCCGGTCAACGCTCCACACAATAATCTGTAGCCGTAAGATTCCCGCTCAAGTAAATTCCAGGAACCTTTTCGTTCGTATGCGTCGCCTATCGTCCTTTGTGAAGTATAGAAATTTTAATTGTTCTACTCTTAACTCGTATCTTCTTCCTTCCACGCGTTTCGTGGTCCACCTTGAGGTACTACTGCACCGAACCACCGAGAAGAAGGGAGAATCTAAATCACCGAGGCTGGACGAACCACCAATTGAGAGAAAGTATAGCACCGACACAGGGGAGACGGCATTTCTACAGAACTTTTTCGAAACCTTCTACGAAAGGAAAGCCCAAAGAATTCAAGGAGTACCCGGGACGGAGCTCTTCATCCTTCGGCCGGCCGTCTCATCGGGGTGCTCCCTCGACCTTCTCGCAGCCTCCGCCGTTGACCGGGAGCTGGAGGATACCCTCCCCGTCATATCGCCGAGCCTAGCGGGTCCCGAGGCCCGCACCCCCGATGCATGTCCGTCGGGGTGGCGGAGGAGTTTCTCCTCCCGCAGGATCCACGACCTCCTACCGCTGACCAGCAGGAGAATGCCAAGAAGAAGTCACCTATAGCCGAATCCGCCCGTCTTCAACCGCTTTCGCCCATCCTCGGCCCTCTTCGGCCGGACTCGGCGATCGTCAAGTTCCGCCGTCAACGCATCAACCGATTCGGAAGGATTCGTCAAGGTTCGGTGAACGTCGGGTTCATCGGCCCGTTATCGAGCGCGATCGTCAATGCGTCGATCGATTCGGAAGGGTCCGTGACGATTCGGTGATATTCGCCAGTTCCTCTACCGCTCCCCTTCTTCCGCTCGCGAACAAGTTTTATCGAAGTATGGCCCCGCGGGGGCAGAATTAGGAAATTTAGATTTTTAGAGAGGGGATGCCGCGAGCTCCCTAGAAATTCCGAAGGGCACGTACTCCATTATTGTCTGGAGCATCCCACCGAGTGCGAATTAATATTTAAGAAGCGAGAGTCGGGAAAGAGAGAAAGGAGAGCAAGCGAGAGAGTAGGAAGGAAGGACGTAAGAAGGAAGGACGAGAGAAAGAGACAGAGACCGACCTCGAATCCTTACCGCTCATGCGGAATATTCTTTTTTTTGATTGATTTGAGGTAAGCTTTTTCGTTACAATTTTGGCGATCTCGATTATTGGCAGTGTTAGAAAGTTAACCGACGAAACCTTCCGTTTCGTCGGCCTAGAGTACCGCTTATCACGAATGAACGTCTTACCGCTCGTGTCAAGTAACAAATGGACGGTAGTGCCGGATTTTGCGATTCCGCTTTCAAATTCGATCTTATTTAGCGTATCGCCATTGTTGAAAAGTAACTTTTAGAATCAGTGTTTCTGGAATTTCTTGAATTTTCCGCACGGTGCCACGTGGGAATTCGGAACCTGGAACGTTCTCTGACCCCGGCTTCCCCGGCTTGGTCCCCCTTCCGTTCCTGAGGTTACCACTTTGCACCGTGTAAACTATTTTGTATATTTAATTCTTGTTGCGCAATCTTTCTGCCTTCTATGCTTTTAATTTTGCATCTATTGCCTGCCTTGAATTTTCTTATCGCATCTCTGTATCTTGCTGGGTGGATCGTGTTCTATTACCGCTGATTGCTCGATTTGAGATCCCTTCTGGAGTATTGATCAGTGATTACGTAATTTTCCTTTTTTAAACAAACCATAATTTATAATTTCGACTTATAGAATTACCAGCTTTATTACGTTCCGCGGTTGCCAAGTGGCCGTCGCCACGCGAGCCGGCCGTAACCCCTTCAGGTGACCGGCTTTGTTTACATTCTATCTCCGTATTGAAAAGCCACAAATTTTTGAAATAATACTATAAATTCTTTATTTAAAATTTATCAACGATAATAGAATACCCCCTATCCACATGTTCTGATATTTCGCTTATGTGTTCTACTGCTTAAGTATCATTGTGCATTTTTCTTGTATGTCTCACCCTCTTTTCGATGCTTCTGTTAAAATATTCGTATATTTCCCGATCCCCTTTGACATCCGATTTACTGTAAATTGACTCTTTCCGTTGTCGCGTACGCGAATAAGAACACTCCTTTCTAGATCCGGAAAATCCGCGTCACGGAACGGGAACCGTCCCGCTTCCGCTATCGAGTCTATTATTTTCTTTTTAAGAATTTTCTGATATCTTATTTGCGAAATTTGGTATATGGTATTCTGCCGCGTTTGTGAAAATCGTTGAACGATAATTAGCGAAGTAATTTGGCGAGCAATCTGATTTCCGCGTACCGCGTTCGGAGTAATCTAAGGACCTAAAGTCCCGTCATCGTTATTTAAATACTATTAATTACGAGATATTTGTTGTCCCGCGTTTCAGGAATATTTTAGCGTACCAAAATTTGTAAATTCGAGGAATCGTCGGAAATTTGTCCCGCTACCGTTAGTTGTTAGTGTTCTTGCGTATGTAATTTTGCTTATAGTCGATGGTATCAGTCTTGCAAAAAAAATTAATTTATTGTAAAATATTTCACATAGCGGTTTCTACCGCTCCCGCGTTCTAGCCCTCCTGTTTAGTAAGTCGCGCTTAGATTTAAGCTTCTTTTAGTTTATATAGCTTCACTGAATTGGAATATGCTTTGTTAATTTAGCTTTAAGTGATTTTGTTAACCTTGGTTGAGGCCTAAATTTCGCACGTAGGCCAGACAACGCTACGCCTGCGTCTACCGCTTTTGCTATTTATCGCTGATCTGCTTACACTATTGATTTCTACTCTTGCATGAGGTGTCGCATGGTATTTCGCTTAAATACAGCTCAGGTGCGTTAACTTAATTTGCATCTTTTCTATTTTCCTCTATCTTACCTTTGCTTCTTAATCCTCCTGTTCAGCTTTGGAACGCCACGACGTTCTCCCAGGTGAGCTAGCCATAGAACCGGGTAAATGGTAACGTTTTGTAGTCGTGAGTCACTCTAATTACTTTCGCTTTGGAAAATCCGGATTCCCGCTCGCGTTTAGGTTAAGGTTATCGATTTAGCTTTTAAGTTCATAGGTGAACAAGGTAAACTACCCCGAGGATTCTTGCCTGGTGGTGTCTCCCTCGGAGGTAGTAGTTTTGAGACTACTGTTAAGGGCCCTTAGATTTAACGTTGAGATTTCGGAGTATCGCATTAGGTTAGTTTTCGCTTTAGTTATTGCTTCCGGGATCCGGGATTCTTTTGGTCGACTGTATAAGCGAGCCTTCCGCTCCCGGTATCCTCCGGGATACCTGGCGCCCAACATAATTTTTGCCGCGTTCACGGATTAGATGAAATTCGTAAAGGGTGACTCGCTTTTGCGACAGTTAGAACATTTGATTGAGTACCGCGTTAAGAAAAATAAAAGTAACGTCGCAGTATATATTATAACGGGTTGCCCGGATCCACCCGCTATAATTAATTTATCCAGAGGGCCGCCAGGGAGCGCTGGAGGGCTAGGAATTTCCGAAAAAATAGGAGTTCTGATCGGGAATCGAACCCGATACCTTCGGACTGCCAAGTCAGGGCACTTACCACTGTGCCACCGAACCCACTGTCCGTCCTGATAAGTCCTGTTTATTTATTTTTCGGTCATTCCTAGGTGGTACCCCCTCCAGCTTTGTAACGCCACGTTACAATATATATCTGTAGTAGTGTGTGTATGTTATAAAATGCAAGACGTGTTCTCGGTATAAAGGAGGTTTCGCACAAAAAGGAGGGAGATCGTTACAGGATAAAATATCCGGCGAAAATATGGTGAATAAAACTGTTTGAAATATTAGATTACCTAAAGGGTTCTAAGGTTAACTACTGGGCGGTCACTTCACGCCAACGAGTTCAATTCTCTATGGCAACGACACACGCGATAGTTCAAGCGACCGTGGATGGGAGATTTTCGAACAGCCTCTGTCGGATTCAGCGGTCCTAATGATTTGATAGAACTCCCTAAGGGTGCTATCAGTCGGGGCTTCACCTTGCTTTAAGGTACCAGGTGTGTTATGTTATGTTAACTCCTCAAGTCTGGCAGGAAAGACGCGGTCTGGCCGAGCATCGATACCTTTCAGGTGCCGAGCACCGATACCTTCCCCGGTATTTATACCCGGTGCTCCGTGGAAGGTATTTCTCGTGGCTAGGTCTATGGCCGTCGTCTCCAGCTGATGGAAGTGCTGACCTGTCAGTTTGACGATATCGCGCGGGTCGTTGCTCTAGTTATATTTCTGCGAATCGTCTTGCATTGTGGTGTGTTAGGTGTCCTCTGAGTAAATGAACGCGGTATGCTTAGTCAGGGAATGTTTGGTATACCGGAGCGTAACAAGATAACTTATCGTCTCTAAAAAAATTAGCAATGCTGTCCTTGACGTTTTTAATTGTGAATTTGCTACCGGCTGGGCTATAATTCCGGTATATGCGCCCTTCGTGATGCTCTTCTCCATCTCGACAGCGCGCCCCGTCTCACGACCGCTGGTCTCGAAACGCTCTCGCGTTTCCACCGTTGTTCGGTCGGAGAGTATCAGCGTCTTCGTCATCACTTTTATCTTCATTGGGGTCTTTCTCTGATTCTCCCATATCATAGTTTCCCCCAGGTTCCTCGTCACGTTCATCGTCTTCATCATCTTCACTATCTTCAACGTAATTCCTGAGTCTTTTGTAATACATTTTTGCTCCCTTCCGTATCCAGGCTCAGGCGTTGCGGATGGACTTTCAATTCTGCCACTTCCATCTTCTGTATTTCACCTGCGGTTAACTTTTGGTCTTCGGTATGTTTCGATTTTGACTTTCGCCCTTCGCAACTGACCTGAACAGCCGCCTGCTTCATCCATCATCGGTTCTCCTTGACCTTCACTTTTTTCTGTGTTCATATTTCGTTCGCCTTTACCGCCTTTGTCGGCTATTGTCTTGTTACGATCGCTTCCGTCTCTGTTACTACCTTCCTCTTCTAATCTTCTGCTCATCTTTACTACTCTTTCCGCTCACTATTTCTGTGTCAACTGTACAACTTTTCAATTACCCGATGCGTGACCAACTTTCAAGACGGTCAACGCAATCAAAGCTCGACTGAGACATCGTGACCGCGGTAAACTACGTTTTGAAATTTCACCATTTGAGAATGACTTTACTGTACCGCCTAATGGACAACTTCATCGTTTCGAGTACCTATGATCCACAAAATCCACGATTAAAAAAATCCGCGATTTCTGCTGTTATGCCAGGAAGAGGTATTGTTAAACTTTTCCACAACGCAATTGTTTTAATTTGAAATATGATGATTTATTCAATACAAAATATATAAAAGTTTGATAAATGTCTGAACAATTGTCTTTGAATACAATATCGAATATAGAGCGTAGGAATTCGTCTTTTCGCTACTTGTTCCCGAGCTCCGACAACTCGCAATACTGAACACGTCTACTGTGAAGCCAGTACTGACGGTCCGCAGCGAGCTCGGATCCTTGTTCTAATTTATTGCTGACAAAGGATTTTCGTCAACGGGCCTCATGCCCATATAAGAGCAGGCGAGAACTAATTCTTAGTACTTAGATAAGACGCATTCCACAAGCCCTTCTACGAACCTGGTGAGCATAACACCGCGTATACCTCCGTAGGCACTATCAACTTTTTGTCTTTACAACCTTACAGTTTTTGCGAGAAGTCTCCGATTTCAACATCTCGGTTGAGCCCTTAATTGTAGGATCACGGATTGACGGATCTTTTAATTTTTTAAAAAGAATGAAAACTTTATTGTAAATTAAAACAATATTAAACTTTATTAAAGCAGAATACAAGATGTGTTCTCTGTCGTGTCCGAGTAAGCTACTGGCCCCGTGGGACTCTTGGGCCTTCTCCCTCCGACCGCGTTGCGCCCGAGCTTATCAGACGCCCGTGCTTCTCACGTTTCCATACGTGACGAGTGCCGCCATTCTTCGTCTTACATAAGTTGTTGGTTAAAGCAAGTTGAAAAAAGAAGGAAAGAAGTAGCTTAAGAAATATTGTAATTACATAATATCTGTACCAAAGTCCTATTTCAAGACCGGAAGGTCGAAATGAACAAATTCTATCTATCTATTATATAAAGACGTTGGCTACTTTGGAATTATACCAAAAATAATTTTTAAAAACCTGATGAGATGCGATTGTTCTTGAATTGTAGAATATGTTTCTTTATGAGCTTCATTGTAATTGTTTGAATGACATAACATTTTTTTTGTAATCTTTTAAGAATTTATTTTTTGTTTTAGAATAAGTACTCGACGGAGACCGAGTGGAAGAATCTTCTTGAATTATTAAAGGATAAGATTTTAACCACTGCTGAAAGTCAGAATGAACAATATTTACTCTATAACCAAATAATCCAAGGTAAGTGACTGTATGTTTTGGAGTAATTTTTATCATTTAAAAAAATTTTTTGACGAAATTTTTTCCTTATGTAAAATTTAAAGATTACGTATTGCATATACATTGTAAGGAAAATGGAATAGTAAATATACGAGGACAATTCGAAATTAATGTGGCAAGCGGCCTGACGTAGCTCAGTGGTCAGAGCAGTCGACCAGCAATCGAAAGGTCCCGGGTTCGAATCCCGGCCCAGACGCCCCGCATTTTTTCGAAGTTATCCCTCTAATTACCGGGTTATAATATATTGTAACGTCAAAATGACGATTTCATACTATCGATAAAGTAGGAAATGAAAAGCCGATCGAATCTACTCTACCGATTTTTAGTTGGCCTGTTTAAAGTCAAGCCTTTCGGAATTTTACTCGGGATCGGCCTGTAATTTGGACCCCAAAGATGTTGAGAGCCATGCGACATTGTGGAGAATAGTTGAACGATTAGTGACGAACGGTGTGAATTCAAGAAGTTATACGATCTCTAGGGTTCTTAGATCCTTGTCGAGGATAACGTTATACTTCGAGGTTTGTTATACTTCGATGAAGATTTATCTGTAGACCAAAGAGGAACAATTGAGAATAATTGTAAAATACCAAAGTAAGCACTGGATTGAATATGGTGATTATTATGTTCGGAAATCTGGTTGCAGAATATTTGAAATTATAAGGGAACTCAATAGAATTGGATTTTTACTGACAGAATGATAAACTTGATCTTGAATAACGTTGTCTTCGCAGGGTATCGAATAGAATAGGAATCGAATTGGTAATTCACATTGCAAATGAAAGATTAAGGAACTGTAGGAGGTTTTCAGGATTGAATGAGTACGGATCACAATAAAATCAATACAATATTTACTTTATAAATAAAATCAAAAGCGACTTACGTTCATTGAGAACAATCTCAATGATGTATAATAGAATTGTTCCGTGGAGACTTCAAACTCTGACAATGAGAGCAGCACCAAAAGATTTGAAATGAACTCTGAGTATGAACTTCTACTCTGGACTTGAAATCTGAACTTCGACTTTGAATTTTATCTTTAACCCTCTTGTCAATAACCGGGTACCCGGGTACCCTTCTGCACTTTCTTGTTGAATATTTTTTAACTTCCTGGCAACATGCGTTTTATCCTGGACAGATCCTCGTTATTTGAGTCATTCTGCAGTGATTTCCAGTTTTGTTCATACATTTTTTCAAAAAATGGTTTTTTTTTTTGATTAGCGCTTACGGTCATGTCTGTGTGCATCGACAGATCCTCGTTATTTGAGTCATTCTGCAGTGATTTCCAGTTTTGTTCATACATTTTTTCAAAAAATGGTTATGTTATCGGGAGTCAAAGTTGACTACACGCTCATTCAATAGCCGGGGTACCCGGGTACCCACGAACACCCAATAGGCTTCTATAACGAGTTTCCTTTTTGCTCTACTCTTTGAGTCACCGAATTACTTCAGGAGTATAATAATAAATAGGGTTTATAAAAATAAACATAAACAAAATAAATAAATAAATAAAAACTCAATAACAAAGTTACAAACGTATTTTATTCGGCACATTCATTACAGCGCGTAATTGTTACTGTATGTTCATTGCATACCGGCTTTTTGCACGCTTCGCAAGATTTTCGTGTTTTACGACGTTTTTTGATTGTACCCTTATAACATATATGGCATGCGCCCACCACAATTTTCCGCCCTGTATTATCTAATACTTGTCCGGATGATGTTGATGGTGCATTACCGTCACTGACAATTGCTTTACCAATCATACTTTCAATAGCAATATTGGTCATAAGATGCCTTGTTATTTATGGATTTCTTGACCGATCTTCGATTGAAGGCATACATAAGTCTTCACCCAATTGTCGTAAAAAACAGCGGCGTTCATTCGTCCTTTTTTTTATCATTTTGTTATTCTCATAATATACAATATAGACCGCAAGACTCGCAATATCAACGATATTATAAAAAAATGAAAGCGGCCATCTGTTTGTTTGCCTTTTTGTTGTGTATCTTCCAAGCATTTGATCCATCGTGTTGACGCCAATTTTCGTTTTATTATAAAATTGAATTATCTGCGGTTTTTTTTTTTGATTAGCGCTTACGGTCATGTCTGTGTGCATCGTGGATAAAAGTAAAACAGTCTTATTTTTCTTTGGAACATATGAACAAATTGTCACATTTTTGTGAAAACCGAACAGCGTTGAATATACTTCGCGAGATTTAGATGCGGCCATTTCCGACGGCACATATTTTTTCTTTTTCCGCAAGATTCCAACAATTGTCAGGTTCCATGACACAAGAAATTTTGCCAAGGGCAGCGTCGTAAAAAGGTTGTCCATTGAAATATTTCTGCCCGATCCTTTGTACGGCGAAAACAAATCTTTCACGACTCGTTCGCCCTGATTCACTTCTCGGCTGGTAGCAGTTTTTCCGGTGTATATTTGTTCATGTAACGGATATGAATTTTGTGCATCACATATCCACCACACTTTTATTCCATATCTTGCAGGTTTCGATGGCATGTATTGTGTGAATCTTGTTCGACTGCGATATGGAAAGAGCTGCTCGTCAACTATCAGGCACTCTGTTGGTTTATACATCTTTCCTAAGTTTGAGTTCAGCATCGTCCAAATGTCACGTATGGGAGCATAATGAAGAAATAGGTTAATTATTAATAAGGGGTTCTCGCACGGATGTAACAATATATTTCACTACCCGTTTAATTTTATTATACTTAAATATCTAATTTAATTTTACTATAATATTTTAATTAGACTCACATGGGAACAATTTCATGTAATAGATTCAATATTTTTTTTCTTTTTCATTTTATTCTTCCTCTTTCACTTATTCTCATTTTCAAAAAGCGCCTGATTTTAAAATATTTCATCATACGGTTTTATTTATTACCATAAATGTAGTATCGAAAATAGGGATTTACAGCGATGGTTAATTGAAATGAATGCGGGTGTGGTTATTCATTTAATCTACAAATAATCTTTATTGAAGAATGTTATTTCAGATCAAAAATCTTTCCTGCCTTCCAATACGTCTGACGTCTTTGCCTGCTCAACCAAATCTGCCTCTCGTCCCTTTTCCCATCGCGTCTCAGGACTCATCCATACCTCTCATCAGTCCTTTCTTTCACTCGCTTTCTTCCGAGGACAGGCCACTTGAGGGCCTGGCAAATGTCTCTTAATTTTATTACCCTAGCCTACAACTTATTTTCTAGAACTACTTATGACTAATATTTCTTCCTCTGAGTAGAAGTACTTATACCTAGCGATACCACATAAATGGTTTAGTTATTTCGTATTTTCGGTATATTTCCATGTGAATCGTTCGATCACATCGTGAATTCGCCATCGCAAAATAAATTGTGAAATATGGATTTTCATAGACATAGAATTTTCAAACAGGAAGTGCTGGACATTTGCAGATATTATTATACAATCAATATACGGAATTTATTTTCTCCTGTAAATTTCAACCCATCCTATTCAACGGTTTATTTGAAATTTTGAATATAGACATTTGTGGTCGTGCATGCGACGATAGCTAGTGCACAAGGCACTCCCATATTTTTCATGCAAGTGTAACGTCAAAATGACGATTCCATACTATCGATAAAGTAGGAATTGAGAAACCGAGTAAATCGGGAGCATTTTGACTCTATACGAGCCAACTCTACATGGAATAACTCTACACAGAATAACTCTACATGAATAACTCTACACGGGACAACTCTACACACAGTGGAACCTCGGCTAGCTTACCTTCACACAGCTTACATAGGTGGAGCAATATGTTGGGTGGGGGCGCAAGCATAGTGCCGGCGCTAGACACATCAAGGGTCGGGTATTATGGAGGAGGTCTGGTCAATTTCCCAACCCGGAGCACTCAGGTGAGACGTATAATTGATATGGTACTGCACGAACAAGTGAAAAGGGGAAGCTCCGGCTCAACGGAGATCCGCAATTGGTTCTTCACGTAGCTTATATTGTCTTTGCACTATATAAGCTACGCAAGGTTCCATTGTAGTACTTAATAGTAAAATAATAACTGTACACGGAAAACTCTACATAAACAACTCTAACAGCCAGGAAGTATGGAAAGTCAATATGGGACGTACCGATAATGAAGAGAGTGATAATAACAACAGTGAAGACTGTGATACTGCCATCTCTGAAGAAAGAAGAATACAAGGAATAAGCAAAAACTCGAACAAGACATAGAACTAGTCGCCAATGGTCGGGCCTCACTTGAAAAAAAGAACAAAATTATGAAATATTTAAAGGAGCTACTTGATGCGGTTAATCACCTGGTTAGTGCATGCACTGGAAAAGCGGCGAATACAGATCCAAGTCTATCACGAAGTGCAATCGAGCTGATGAAAACGACCATTAAAGAGGAAATAAATAATGCTGTTAAGAGTGCATTAAATTTAATGCAGAAAGATACATGTGACACATACGCTGCCAAAACAGCGGCCCAATAATAAAGATACCTAAGGGCCCAACTATCTGTGTCCCACAGGCAGTTAGCTTCATCATACAACCAGATCCGTCAAAGGCAGAGATAAATAAAACTTCCAAGGATACAAAAAAGGTGGCATTTGAAGCTATCAACCCGGCAAAAATAGGGATGAAGGTACTACGAGTAACGTCCTGGAGAGATAGCGCAATACGAATAGAGACTACGACCGACAAAATCTCTGAATTGACATCAATGAGCTCTCTTAAAGAGGCAGGGTTACTAGTCAAGGATAACACAAAGATGAAACCGACTCTACTAATCTATAATGTTCCTACTGACCTCAGCCAGGAGGAGATCATAGACGACATTATTGCACTGAATCTCACACAAGAAAGAAGAGAGAATATTAAGATTGTATACACTGTAACGTGGCATTTTGAGATGCACGTCAGAAAATATAGAATTCTGCGATTATAGGTCGCATCGTGGGGCCCTATGCGTGGGGAGGAGATTTCGTGGCGTTGGACTGTATATTATTTGCTAAATTTATACTCATTTCCCTCGTG
>JARQST010003289.1:0-15306 GCA_030142225.1 Pachycephus smyrnensis
AGAGGGGAGGCGAACCCCTGCGTCTCCCTCGTACGATCGCCACGGAGCCGCCCACATCCCCCACCCAGTCAGAGTGGCTCCGCGGCGATCCCCAGTCCTGCCCCCATGCCCGCCAGGCTCTGGACGAATAGGTCCTGCGCCCGGAGGGCATGGCTGAGGTTTGCCTGGAGGCCGGGGATGGCCATTTATACGGCCTCCATAGGAGTCTCCTCCCCCCCGCTCCCCAGTGCAACCCCCCGGTTCCCTCCGTCGGAGCACCCGTGGTCTCTCGCAGCGGCTCCGCGGAGGCCGCAGCGCCCTTTTCCCCCCTCTTGGGGGAGGGGCACGCCTTGCCGCCGAGCCGGTGATCGGCCGGCCTCCCCCTGTCCGCGCACACGGGGCAGTGGGGCTGGGCCGAGCACCGGCTCGCCTTGTGCCCCTCCTTGCCGCACGCATAGTAGCACCCGGACCTGTCCCGGGTGCTCTGGCACCTGCTCCTCACGTGCCCAAACTCGAGACACCTGAAACACTGCTGGGGCCTCGGTGGCAGCACATCGACTCTGGCCACCGACCAGCCGACTCTTACCCGTCCCTCGGCGACCAGTTTGCGGGCACAGGCCGCCGGGCACCGAACCCAGGTTGTGCCCATGCCCGCATCCGTCGCACGTATCGCGCCCACCGTGATGGCCGCCCGCTCGCACGACCCCGCTGTCGCTATCGCAACGGCGACCTCCTCCGAGGCGACCGAGTCGTCGAGCCCTAACCTCCGCCAACTTCTGGGGGCGGGCCACCCTAGCCCTATCCCCCAGAACCTCCCTCAGCTACGTCGCTAAAAGCTCCGCCTTCTCAGAGCCCCCCGGGCCCGGGACCTCCAACAGTAGGCCCCCAGTCACCGCCCGTCGCGGGCGGACCCCGGAGATACCTATTTCCTCGAGGGAGATTTTTTCCCTCGCAGCCGTCAGCACCTCGGCGTACGTGCCGCTCCCCTCCTGCGGCAGGGTTATGGTTATCGCCGCCGTTCGGGGGGGACGCGGCGTGCGGACGATCTTGCTCGGTACCGCCCCCGCGTTGCTCCCCCCGCCGTCACCCCCTGAAGCCGCAGCCCGCACAGGACCCGCCGGAGGGCGCAGTTCCGTTCTAACCTAGGAGTTCTAACCTAACCTAACCTAACCAGGCCTAGCCAGTTACAAGCCCATCACAGCAGTGATCTGTGTGTAATCACGACACGACACGCAGGGACGATTCTTATTTATCTAAAACACCATCAAGATCACTAACAATCAGAGCATTGAAGTGAAGAAAGGCCTGACGCTTACTGTACTCAATCCTGTCACACTCCTTCAAATTCATCAGCGATTTTCTCGAAAACTATCATTCATAGAGCAAAAATACATACAACATAAAATGTGCATTTGACGAGATCTACAACTTTTATTTGAAACATTTTTCTAAATTCTCGGTATTTCCCGAGACAAACGTGAAAAACCATGATTTTTATGAGTTTTTTATGGTTTTCGCCATGAAAATGAAATTTGCGCCAATTTTTACAATGATATTCGTAATCAGCGCATCAAAATACGTAAGCATACCTAGTTTCAAGAAAATCAGAGGTAACAGCTATTCGGAACTTCACTAGCAGCGTTGTGATATCCGACCCTTGTAGATCTGTCCTGTTTGGTTGGTGCATCGATCCAATGCGCCGTTGCAATCCGCTTACTAAAATTACGAGCCAAGGTCCAATTGTGATAAGAAGTACTCACAAATATGTTTAATCACTATCATAATTTATTGATTGTCGAAGATTTCACTTTTTACACTGTTACTGTTTCACTGTCGGAATAATACCGATTGTCTGTTGGGCTGGCCGGACTTATATACCCGGCTTCTCCCACTTAGCCTACTCTTACTGTATTGAAGTCGGTGACTCCTTGGTCCTATGGTCTACTATTTTGCAGGTTTGGTTTACTTAAATATATGCAATAAAACGCATTATGTTTCGTTCATCCCGGTTTACTTCGAGGAGTGCAACATAGATCATCCTTATGTTGGATGCGTGTGGTGGCCTTGCTTCCCAATGCATTTAGGTCGTCCTTCTCTCCTTTGGCGTCTCCTGGTGGGCGGTCCTCCCACGGGCCTTTAGTGCAGCCCTTCAATGGGGGGCCCCTGGGATGTCTGATGGGGGTCTTTTCTTCCTGGTGTTCCCGACGGTTTCGTAACCCAATGCATCCCGTTGCCCTCGGGGCTCTTAATGTGTTTTCTACTGTTAGCAGTCCTAGGACCCTTTGATCCGACCCATCAATGGATCCATGTCGAAGAGATTGTTCTTTCGCGTTCTTCGAGGTGGTTGGGGGGTTGGTGACGCAATGCGTTTAGTGTGGTTCCTCGACCCTTCCCTCGTGGTGTCCTTGAGGCCTTGGTCCTTTGTTCCGGGAGTCTCTTTCAATGGGCTTGATTCCCCACTGTTCTTGGTGGAGGTCTGGACCCGATGGGTTTGGACGACTTTAGCGAAGGTGGTTCGGAGTCCCACTCGCATTCCCTTCACGCCCTTAGTTCGTCTCTTTCAATGGCAGCGGTTTTTTCTTTCCTGCCTTCTTGGGTTTCCCAGTTGTTCTTGGTGGAGGTCGGGATCAAATGGGATTGGATGACCTTGATGAATGTGGTTTGCTGTCCGACTGGCACTCTCTTCGCGCCCTTGGTTCGTCCCTTTTCATGGCGGCAGCTGCCCTCTTGAGTTTTCCCAATGTTTTTGGTGTTGTTCTCAAGGTTGGGAGCCAATGTATTTGTTTGCTTTTGGTCTCCTTCTTTCTTTTTTTCTGTATTGTTGTTTCTGTCCAAGAGGTTAGGCACTTCAATGGCGCCCCCTCTTGTTAGTTGACATGTTTCGGAGTTGGGGTTGTTAGGGACTCCCCCTCTTCTCCCTCAACTCCCTCTTCCAGCGTAATAAACCCCTGGTAACGGTCACAACGTAACCTTACCTAGGACAAACTAACTTATCACGTACAAACTCTTTACAGCATTAGATTATTGTGTCGACATTTTTGTAACTAAACCACCATGAGGATCAGTAATAATAGAGACAAATATCTGTTAGTGTACGTGATGCATTCTGGGTAATGCTAAAATTGTTTGCAATTTTGACATATATTCATACAAATATTGAAATAAAATTCGAGATATTCTATGAAAATTTAAAATTGGCACATGCCGGTAACTTGAGGGCTATTTTTCCCGTTACGTTTGTGATTACATATACTACTATTCATTCCCACACGCTGTTGCAGCCGCCGTCGTATATTTTTTTCGTGAGCTTTTTGTCGTGGGTCTTTTTTCCACGGTTATTTTTTCCGACTACCCTGAAGTTTATACCGTTGCTACCTACCGACTTTGTTATACTACATAACAGTTTAAAGTCTCTTGAATTCGTAGAAGCAACTGAAAAATTAATGTATTAAGATTTTACATTAAAGATTCAGCAAAATAAAACTGGTTTTAGAATGATTCTACGATAATTATTTCTGTATTATATTTATATTCTAAAATTCCATATTTAATACGCCCAGCATAGGGCAAAAATAAGTCGGAGTTGCTGATCGACTGCCGCGCAGAAAAGTTGGAGCGCAAAGAGTTAAATACGGATATGGCTTCACACGAGCAATAATAATTCATACCTATCAAACAATGACAATGACATTTGGGTCGGACCATTTCAGATTTAAAGCTTTTGCGTTAATTTTATTAAATATACGCCACTTTTTTTTTACTTAGATCAAAAAGCTATATTATTGTAACATTATATCTTTACCTTTTCGCTGCGATGCGCGTGATATGAACAGTGATAAGGACGTACGCCCATACGTCTGTATTATTCGGTACTTTTATAGTTTAATAAGGGTGGGAGTTCGGTCACATTTTCCACTTCTTAGTCGAATGGAAATCTCCCGAATAGTGGGAAAGCACGGGCGTTACTTCGCTCGGGCGAAGCCACAACCCTATTCGACTCGTTAGATGGGACATCCTTTATATGCTCTTCGCCAGCCATTGTCAACTTTCAAAGGCCGTATATATTCGGCCTTCGTAGCGGAAGGGTTAAAGAAAGAAAATTTTAATATTTGATTTTTTAAATTAATTCAAAATCGTTTAGAGAATTTAAATAAAGCTTAGAATTTGTATCGATAGTTAGGAAAAATGAAAGGGTTTAAAGGTTTGAAAATGGTTGTTTGGTTGAAGAAGAAACAGTTGCATGTGAACTAATACAATGTAACTCCTAATGTTCATAGGCGTTCTTTCAAACACCGTTTAGTTTATTGGGACTGGTTGCTGAGGGATGCTCTACATACACGTTTCCAAAAATTTTGGGATCTTCAAAGGTAATATTAATCTTTTTTTAATACTTATAATACATGAAGTACATAGTTAAGTTTCTAATCGAGAATTTCGGAAAGTACCCCTGATAGAAAGGTATTATATCTTATAATATCTATTCCTTTAATCTGACAAGATAGTTGTACCAACGTATTGAATTTTTTGTGGCCCTGGAAAGAACAGATTATGCTATACGCATGGCCGAGCTCGGATCTTGCAATGCCAATCTGCAACAATTACATACATTTCCTATTATGTATAAGAATTATTTGGAAATCAGTTCGTTTTAGGACCGGCAAAAATTTATTACATTGGCACAAGTATCTCGTCAGATTGAAGAAATAGATTTTATAAAGAATAAAACCTTTCGGATACGTTCGGAAATTGACTACCACTACTGCAAGCGTGATGGTTGTGTTTGACTCAATTGCATGCAGGTAAACAGGAACACGACGATACTCGCAGTATTGGCAGTGAATTTCGGAACGTACCTATAATTACACGGCCCTAGTGTAAGCAAGCCCTGCGGGCTGGCTCTCGTCGCCAACGAGTAGGCCGGACTCCCCCTTCCGTAGCCCATCAATACGCGTTTTCATTGGTTATATTATTGCATCTTCAACGCTGATTATCTCAAAATTTTTATACTTGTATTAAAAAATGCAAAAACGCGTATTCCTTAGAATTTGCCAAGGAATGCAACGATACTACTCCAGTGCATTTCATACAGAATACCCTGTATATGCGAAAATTGAAAAATTGGACACTGGAGAATGGTAATCATTCCATACGATAGAGAGAAGCAGTGAAAGAGGTAGAGGTTAGAGAGTCTTGAAATAGGCAACTTGGTTCCTGAGCTGTTGCTATTCTCGAAGTTCTAAGGTAAATGCCCTTATTATGGATCGTGTCCCAATTCCTGACCGAGGTACCTTCATCATAGTAGGCTTCCCCCACCACTCGGTAAACAGCCAATGGTTGGACGGCGTTGGCTCGGTCACGAATAGGCACACTCTTACATCCTTGTTTATCCCTATGAATTTACACGGTTAGAATAAGAGATTTTCCTTAGACGGTCCGTAATAGGGGCATTTACCTTACTGTACTACATTTCTCTAAATTATTTTATTTTATTATTACAATCTAGTGATTCGGTAGACTCCTACACAGTGTTATTATTATAATAATTCGCTTCAGTTTCTTTATTTCTAGCCACTGTAGTTATTTTTGTAACTTTCGCAATGGGTAGACCTAAAGAGTTCCCTCTATGCGCTAATCCAGCATAGAGGTACAGGGCAAGGGAGAGCTGCCAAAATCGAGGTTCGACTCGGTTTCTTTAATTTTTTACGGTTTTGTAAAACCTTTTAGTAGGTTATGGATGGATTAGCCCTTGCAGAATAACTTTTCGTTGTTAAACATTAGAGTCATCTTAAGTATAAAAGTCGTAATTTGGCTGTATACAGAATTGAATTTCTGTTAATTGAAGCTTTGGAATGCAATGAAGCATTGAGTATGCAATGAGGCCAGAAAAGGATTCCCACGGAAAGCTATGGACCTTAAGGTTGCTGTTCAGTCAGTGCTAATATAGAGAAATACGGCATATGTATACAGTCTGATAACAGTAGAAACCAGGAAAGCTTGACAGCTGTTATTATCGGGTTACGGACGTTTCGTCGAAATACGTTTCATCGAAGTTTTTTCGTCGAAGAGACGTTTCATCGAAAATTTGTTTGAATTTCAATTTTATCATGTTATCCAAACCCATCACACTATTGGGGAATTTGAGCTAATCTAACCCAACATAACCTATCCTAACCAAACCTAACCATTTACAAGCCCATCACAGCAATGCACCGCGTGTTCGGATTCGTTCGCTCGCCGACGATTTTTATTTACCTATAACACCATGAAGATTATTAATAATATTAGACAATGTAAACAATTTTTTTTAATATTAACAAAATATGTATTTAAAAATATTTTAAAAAATTTTTAACAATAAAAATGGTAATATAACAAATTTTTCTACATCATTTTCAACAGCATATATTTTTTTAAATAAATAATTTATTTATTTTATGTAATTTTTCAAGACATTTTTTTAAATAAAACCATCAACCCTTTTTGGATCTTGACAAATTCTGGGAAAGGACAAAAAAAATTTCGACGAAAGGTCCTTCAACGAAATGTCTCTTCGATGAAACGTTCTTTCGACGAAACGTCTATTCGACGAAACATCCATTCGACGAAAAGTCTTACGAGGAAACGGTTTCGACGAAGAGTCCGGATACGGTTATTATCCTCTATTTTTTTTATTACTTTGCCAAAATATTGATATTCGAGCATTCTTCACTTGATATACAAAATGACTAAACTTGATTGTGGATGAATTATTCTTCACTTTAGTTTGAGACTCACATGCGGAAAAAATTAAGTAATTTCGGACTTCCCAAAACACCATGGGTGTTGTTATCGCATTTGTTTCATTGCCGTACACTATTTCTCAAATTAAGATTTTTAATACATGTAAGTCTAAAGTACATCCATACTTTGTTTTTATATAAGGAATGCGGAAGTACGTACTAATATTTTGATAAAATATAGATGCAACCAACGGTGCAAAAGATATCCTTGGCCGCGATATCATTGCGCTGTGATTATATCTTTGAATCGAATAATTCAATTTATCTATCTGGTTATAATAGCAATCCTGTACATTTTTTGTACACAGGCTGGTGAAATGTTATATCTGGGGTATAAACTAAACGCATTTGAAGCAAAGCAACGTGGATTTGTGAGCGAAATATTTCGGGATGACGAAATAAATAAGGTGTGGTCCCGTTTGAACGGTATATCTGGTTTATCCACTGAGGTACGTCCCACAAAATATTTAATTCTCTTTGGTTAAGTCGGTTTTTTGTAATGAGACATTTTTTATAGGCATTAGCAAAATGAGGCATCCACAGCTGCAATGGCTGAAAATCAAAAATCTAGCTAAAACTTCATATGGGCGTCAGATTTATGTAAAATATGCTATGTTATGCTAGTGTTCTAAGGAGTACATTTTCAAGCTTTCACTTACGACAAAATATCGATATACGTGAAATTATTACTGGAAACTATTAAAAACTATTTAGAAGGCAATAGTTGTTCGAGACCGCGAGCAGTTGCTAACGTATTATTAAATAAATTTGAATATTAATTTCGTTCAGAAATCAAGTCTGTACCTAATACGTGAAAATTACTAATTTGGTCTGTCATAGTAAGATTTTGAAATTATCGAAGTTTCTTTCACAAAAGTTATAATTATTTCTTTTAGTGTGTGCTAGGGTACGATTTTTCGTGAACTGTGTCTATGTAGGTATTGTGAAAAACATTTTTTAGTTATTTTGTGTAGTATTTTGATACTCTTTTGCCGTAACATTGAGTCCGTTCATTTTTGTATTTTCCAGTGCAACACTATTTTTGCTATTTTTCACTATGAAACACTATACATTATAACGGGTTGTGCGGCTCCGCCCGCTATAATTAATTTCTTCACTGGGCCGCCAGGGAGCGCTTAGGGGCTAGGAATTTCCGAAAAATTAAGAGTTCTGATCGGGAATTGAACTCGATACCTACGGACTGCCAAATCAAGGCACTAATCACTGTGCCATCGAACCCACTATCTGTCCTGATAAGTCCTGTTTATTTATTTTTCGGTCATTCCTAGGCGGAACCTCCTCTAGCTTGTAATGCCACGTTATAACATACACAGAAACACGCTAGACGGAAAGTCTTCGAAAAGAAGGCATAAAACATGCGTCTACATGTGAGACACTTCGCATGTGTCTCCTAAAAGTCGTCTTTTAGTGTACTACTTATAGGACTTATCATTAAGTCGAAAAATAATCGGTTAAAAGATAATTGCTTTTTCATCATTTTTCGTCATTTTTCATGGTTTTTGCAAGTCGCCTAAAAGTTGTTTTCTCACAGTACAGAAATTTCAGTGCATATATGCCATTTCTTATATGTCGCAAGGGTGTATTTAATTCACCAAAGAATTTTGCTTTACAATATATTATGCATATTAGTAATTCAAATAATACAAAATGAAAGGATCCGAAAAAATGTAAGGAAAAAACATGAAGTATGTTGTAACATGCACGTTACGTGTAACATTGTGCTTGCTGAGGTTAATTGTTTGCTATACAGAGTTTGCTATACATCCGATGTAAATACTCTTTAGTGCAGATGTGGTTTGAACGTATTCTGTTAATTATTGTGACGATTTTCCTGTCAAGTTTGATTTTATTGAACTATGGAATATTCTTGAAGTCCTTTTTTAGCTTCCCATACATAATTCCTTTAGTTTGAAATTCTTTTCCCATCTCTTGTCATGTTGTATCGCTAGATCTTTTTTGGAATTTGATTTTAGAATTGCTCCCGATGGTTCAAATTTCACTGTTATACCAGTTGTTCTTGCCTTATTGGCATTCTCATCTGCTATTTCATTTCCCGGTATTACCATGTGTCCTGGACACCACGCTGAAGCTATTTTGGCTTTACTAGCTTTTAATCTGCTATAAATGGATTTTATTTCTAGGATGACATTCTTTGCTTTTCCAGATATTCCAATCTCTTCCACTGCCTTAATAGTCCTTAAAGAATCATAACAAATGACGGCTTCTTTGATGTTAAGGTTCTTAATTTCGATTAATGTTTTCTCTATAGCCCTTGCTTCGACTTCAAAGATGTTTGCTCGACTGGATATCTTGAAGAGTTTTAAGATTTTAGGGTCGGCGCAATAAATAGTAAACCCGGCATTTTCTTCTTTTTTTATTCTTAATCCGTCTGTATAAAGTGTCTTCCAACCGGTCCATTATTTTTATTTCTTTTGCAAATTCTTCTGATGTTATTTCTTTGTTTTTTATACGTCTGCCAATGAGCGTGTCAATTTCCTTGTCTTGTAGCTGACATCGTATTGGCCAGTTAAGGCATGGTATTGATTCCATCCTCTGTATGTTTTTTAACCTTTTTTAAGTTCTTTCCATGATTCGCACAGATTTGATTTACAATAGTTTGGTATTTTAGTTTAGGGATGAGAGGATGCAATTTGTCTTCGTAAGATTTCTTTATCAGTCTTTTACTGAGCATTTTTCCTCTATTTGTTACATTGCTCTCTCCAGCCAGATCTTTTAGGATGTTTGTCGGGGTTGTTGAGTAACGACCTAAAATAGCTCTAAGACTGGCTGATTGAATTTGTTCTAATTTTTTTAAATTTGATCTGCTTTCTGACATATAGCAGAAACTTGCCCAATCTAGTTTGGCTCTCAGTAATCCTTTATACATTTTCATTAATGTTTGTAGATGGGCGCCCCAAGATTTACTTGAGAGTGTTTTCAATATAGATATGCTTTTACTGCGCTGTTGTAGATATGATTAATAACGGCTTTCCAATTCATTTTAGAATCAAAAGTCAGCCCCAATAGTGTGGCTGTTTTTAAATTCTCATTGGTATTTTTCATTTTCTTGAAAACAATATGAATTTCGACTTCTCTTTGAATACATGTAAGCCGAAGGAGCTGAGCCAATTAATTAACTCATCTGTTCCTTTTTTCAGTTTGCTTGTAATTTCTTGTATGTTTTCGCCTTTGATGTGTATTTCCACGTCATCCGCGTATTGTAGGCTTCTGCAGTTTTCTCCTATGTTGTTATTTATTTCCCTTCTATATATGTTGTATAAGATGAGGCTGAGTTTTTTACCTTGAGATAGACCTTTTGATATGGTTCTCGTGCCCAGGAATCTGCCTCTATTGTAAAAGTGGCCTGTTCTGCAGTATGTGGTGTTGGCTATGAGTCTGATAATATGGTTTGGTAGTCGTAGGCGTTCTAGGTTTTGAACGAGAATGTTTGGTAGTACGTTGCCGTATGCTCCTTCTATCTCTAGTAAGACGACAGCCATTGAGTTGGTCTCCGCCATCGCGTTGCAGATGTCGGTAGATAGAATAGCAATATTGTTCATACAAGATTTGTTTTTCCTAAATCTATACTGTCCTTTTGCAAATATAAGATCTTTTTCGAGGTAGTATTCCAGTGTTGTTTTTATCGAGCCTTCGAAAAGTTTCATTAGACACGAGGCTAAAAAAATTGGCCTAAAGCCCGACTTTCCCGATTTTGGAATTAGGCATATGTCATACGAGTTCCATTCTGTCGGGATATTTCTTGTGAACATAATTTTGTTGAAAATTTGTGTTAAGATCTCTATAGCTAAATCTGTTAGGTTTCTTAGAGTTAGATTCGAGATGCCATCATAACCAGGGGCTGAGTTTGTTTTTGAATTTTTGATGTTTGTCTCTACTTCTTTTTTGGTTATTGAAATCCATATGCCTTTGATGAACGCTTCTTTTCTTTCTAAAACAACGGGGGCAAAGCTAAGAGGTGCGGATGGTGGGGCAAGTTTGTTCATCAAATTGAATCCTGCTTTTTGGTCCTCGTTAAATTCGTCCCTATTGAATCTTGCTATGTCGCTAAATAGTCTGATTTTTTCCCAAATCTCTGTATCCTTTACTCCAGGGTTCAAATTGTTAGCAAATTCTCTGAAAGATTGTTTCTTTCGTTTTTTGAGTCTATTATAGGTCTTGTTTTGAATTCTCCGGTATTCTCTGTATGTGTCATTGTTTTGGTTTATTAGAAAATTTTTTGCAGCTTTCTTTCTTCCATCTTTTTCTCTCTGGCATTCCTCAGTCCACCAAGTGCTAGTTTTTCTCCTTTTGTTTGTTCTATTTAGGTTTTTGTTCCTGGAGTTTTTAGCTCCCGGTGCCAATAGTGCTTCTTTTATGTTTTGTTGCAGTTCGTTATATGTTTCTATGTGGTTTGTATTTTGAGTTTCGTGATTATTTAGTTGAGTATTAAGCTCCTCCTTGAATTTGTGCCGGTCTACTTTTTTGTTATTTATTCCTGGTCTGTACTGGTTGTTTACGGGGTAGTAGCCCAGAATGTTGAAGTCAATGATGAAGTGGTCACTGCTGCCCATGTCTTGAACTACTGTCCAATTACAACTCCAGGCAATCTCTTGGCTAACTAGGGTTACGTCCGGGCAACTGAAGGCGGATCTTTCTGCGTAGTACGTGGGAGATTTGTCATTTAGAACAACAAGATTATGTTTTTTTTAATGATTTACTTAGCTCTTTTCCAGATTTGTTTTCGTGCAGGCTTCCCCATTCGGCAGACTGGGCATTTCGGTCTCCTCTGATTATTGTTATCATACCTCGGGTCTTATTACCAATTTCTCTGAGTAATTCATCCCACTAGTCTTCTTTGGTTATGTGTTATGGTGGTCTGTATATGCTGAAAAGGGCTATTTCTTTGTTGCCTATTAAGTTAAATTTTATTCCTAATATTTAAAATTCTTCATTATCAAAGATTTGCTTGGATAAGTCAATCCTTTCATATTGGATATTTTTCCTGATTCCTATCGCGACTCCACCACCGATGTTAGGTCCTTCACGATCTTTTCTGATTAGGTTCATTCCTGGTATGCCAATTTGTTTATTTTTTGTAAACCATGTTTCGGAAATGAGTATGATATCTTTTTCTTCAGTGATGCTCGGTAATTCTGCAGCCTTTCCCCATAAACCTCTGCAATTCTATTGGACTGCTCTTATTTCTGTCTCGCTTCTATCGTCGTTCATTTTATTTGTACTTGCAATAAGTGTTGACGTATTAAATGAAAAGTTGTTGGATATAAGACTTTAATTTTGGGTATATTGCTTTGCTACTCTCTCTTCGTTTTCAATATTTTGTATTTTCATTGAGTTGGTTCTTAGTTTAACTTATGTTTGTAATGTTTTTCAATGGATTAAGTAAAATCTTCTGTTTTAAATTTTCCATAATCTTTTTTTTGTATTGCGTTGGTGTTGTTAAAGGGATTAATATTTTCATTGTCATTCTGCTTCAATTGCTGTGGTACTCTGTTTTCTTTCTCTGTTTCCATTATTGTTGTTTCTTCATTTGAGTTGTCCTGCTCTGTGTCTCTTATAGTGATTGTGTGATTTTCATGTTCTCTTTGTGTTTTGACGGCATTCTATTCTGTTAATATATTATCTTCTGGCACTTCTTCATGCATGTTTGTATCTTCTGTTATTTTTTCCTTCAATTGTATTGTTAAGCTAGTGTTTGTTAAGTTGGGCTCTTCTGTTATTTTTGGGATTTTCCCTTTTGTCATCTTGCTTCTGTATTGGTTATTTTTTTCATTTTTGTTGTATTCTTCCCAATTCCCATTAGGTTTTGGTAGTTAAAATTTATATTATTGTTATTTGATGTTTGCTCTAGATTGGAGAACCAGTCATTCAGTGGGTTGGTCCACTCATCTCGTATTTTTTCTCTGTTAAAAATCCATTTCTTTGTTGTTTCTAGATCTTTTACTTGGCGGACCTTTGTCAGCTTGTCAGCCTCTTGCTTATCCACATTTAGTCTCGCAGTTAATTAATTTATTATTAACGCTTTAATCCATACCTTGCACCGTTTATCCGACGCTTTGTAATCTTCTCCGCAGTTTGCACAGGTATTTGTTGTGTTTTTGCATTTCTTCTGCGTGGATTTCACTATAGGTATTGCATCTTATCGTACCTCTGCACTGCTTTTCAATGTGACCTACTCTTTAAAATTTGAGACTTTTTAATCTTGGTTCAAAAGGGTCCAGTTTTATCTTTGTTGACCACATTTTCAATTTTCTAGGTATTTCTTGGCCTTTGAATGTGAACTTTACAGTTTCTAAGGGACGTAGGTGTGGGGTGCCTTTGTTGTCTAATTCCTTTTTGTAGAAACGTTCTATTTCTATAACTTCGCCTTGAATATCTTCCCAATGGATACCCTCTTCTATTTCATCTGTCGATAGGTTGATTGGTATGTCTTTTGCGATGGCACTTCTGCATACTTTGAAATCTGGAATGTATGCCTTCCAGTTGTCTGGGAGTATTTTTTTTTGGTTAATGACTAAGTTATTTGCATCTTCCTAATTTATATAAGTTATTTCTATGAGGTTGTAGCCTTCCCTCTTTATGAAATCAATAGATTTACCTGTTTTTCTCAAAATTATCCTGCGTTAGTCGCGCGTCATTCTCCTGTGCGCTGCCCCGTCGCAACCCGTTTGGCCCGCGAATCATTTAAGTCTTTAACACAACTTTTTGAACAATTGTTTTTCTTCTACAGTCATTATGTATTTACTCCTGCCGCCTAGTAGCTTTCTTTTGTTATGCATACGATGATAATGATTAGATGTATTTTTATTTTTAAATCCATGTTTGAGTTTTTTTACATCTGACAGTTTGTAAAATAGAAACAAACTTTAGAAATATTTCACGTAGTATACGAGAGTCAACATTTTAAACATATAACTTCTCTCTGTATAACATTTCATGACGATCATCATAAGCTAACTAGTGGGGGGCAGTCTCAAAAATATTATGGTTGTCTGCGTTCTTACAGCACATCTATTTTTTCTTCACCACATAGGCAGGTAAAAGTGTAATAAATGGAGAGTTAAAATGTCGTAAGGCATAGTGGAGTGAGGTTTTTTCAACCTTTCAGCAAACCAAAAGGGTTACCATAATTTAAACAAATCAACCATTTACCTACTGTGCTAATTTAATAAAAATAATCCTAATATTGATTTTTCCAGTCTATAACAGCGACTAAGCGGTTAATGAGGAAGTGGGATCAATCAGTTCTATTAAACGTCAATGATAATGAAGCTAAGGAAGTTTTACGAAGATGCGAGTCTCCCGACTTTTTGAAAAGAATTACTGCTTTTGGGATGAGCAGAAGTAAAATGTAAATAATGATAAGTATGGATTTATAGTAAGTGCTTCGCATTATTGTCACTAATAATATCGTCTATACAAGGCGCCCCATGAGTTAGAAGGTCTGTTTTTACCAATATCGGAGCAAACAGATTTATAGTAGAACCTCGCTTATCCGGCCTTCGATGAATCGAGACTCTGCGTTATCCGAGGCGTCCAACTCATCCGAGCACGCCGCATTAATCGAGGTGTATGCTCAGATAATACAGAAAAACTTGGATACAACGCAGCTATGCCTACGCGCGGAGTAATACGTTATCGCTGCTTTGATTCAACACGCATGTTTGCACCAAAGATTAATATGCATTCGTCAAGTTCTCACGTATATTTTTTTAAGCAATTAAATTATGTGTTACGTTTACAAATATACGAGAATAGTAAAAGTCTATGGAGTGTGTTTTCCGTATTATCCGAGATTTCATTTATCCGAGGTACGCTTTCCCCACATTACCTCGGATAAGCGAGGTTCTACTGTACTTCGAGGCATGAATCAAGCTGCCGCATCTTATACTTTCATCGTCGTGGAAAGAAATTAATTTCGCGAACGCAGGCTGGATATTTCCATATGTTAGTGTTTCATCTATATCCGGAAGTTCATTCTTCCTTGAAATTATAATGCAATCCATTTAGTAGTTTGTTCGGAATTTTGGATGCAGACACATGACATAAAGTGTTTAGATTTTTGCGCATACCCAGTTTTGAAATCGGAAATACTAGACATCTGCGTATACTAATGTGCCATCTACATCCGGAACCTAATTTGTCGTGCAATTTTCAAGTCGATCTGATTAGTGGTTCATTTGGAATTTTCAATACACATATCTGAGATCTTCTAACATTTTATGGATTACATAAGACACATGTTACATACGATTGTGCCTAAAAAATAATGAAACTACTCATGATGTTTCTACTTTGCGGAGTACTGTATACCACAGAGACAACTGTATAATAATTATTGCTTAACCCTTTGAGAACACACTGGGTCATTTTGACCTATACCTCGATTTTGATCGTAAATATCTTTAAGGGGGAATATACACCTGGAAACTAAAGAAGAAAGGTAATTTTCGAGAATTTTTTTCAGGGAAACTATTGGAATTATCGGGTTGGGGTTTTTTCTAGTTAA
>JARQST010003290.1:0-15226 GCA_030142225.1 Pachycephus smyrnensis
CCGATTGTATTAAAACTATATATGAATAAAAACTGCCAAATGTCTTTCATTAAAAGCAGTTTTACTTTTCCTGATACTAGTACGTATTACAAAATAATAGCTAATTAGTTTCAGCGATTTCCCGTGGGACACCCTGTAGTAGTATAAATGTGGGCATATGTAGTGTGTAATGACGTGTCTATGGGTCAGGGTATAACAATATGTGTGGGTTGGCCATGGGCACAGAATAAAATCCCTAGAGGAATATTCCCTATAGGGATTTTATTCTGTGCCATGGGTATAAGTGGCTATGTATATGTTGTGACATGGCATTTCGAGCCTGTCACAAAATAGGCGAATTTGGGCTACGTCGTGGGGCCCTATGAGTTTTGGAGCGTTTCGCGTGCCGCGAGACTGAATTTATTTTAAGAATTTTTATTTATTCCCTGTTGGGAACGTTTCTTTTTGTTTCGTGTTATTTAAGTGGATCCGAAAGGATTCAATAAAAATTTCTATTACGACGGGGCCCGAGAGAGCCAGCTACGAGCCTGACGGAGCGCTGCAGAGGAGAAGCGACAGCAGGACCGGAGCACACACCCCAGTGGCTCAACTACGCGGGAGAATCGGCGAGCGTTTTCACGATCTGGGGGGCGTCAAGGGGTTACAGTGACGGTACGGAGCCGCCCATCAAGGGAGTAAAGGTGGATGAGATTCCTAACTCCCGAAAACAATACTGCAACCACCGTATTAGGAAAGGATGCCAGGATCTACTTCACCGGGATCGTCAAAATAATTGAAGATCGCGAGCGCTCTGGCGAAGCCGATATATCCGCGAATCTGTTTGGGCTAGGGGATGTATTACAGCGCACGTTTCGGGAGGATTTTCGATTTTGGATTTTTATAGCGTCACTCACGGCGTGGCCTAGCTCAGGGGTAGACGTGTTGTCGTTTTGGTATTCTTATCGTATCGTTAACCGCTTGAGGTACCTATAATCCAGGATAATGTGTTCTTGTGGATATTAGGAGCTACTGGACAACGGTGAGTGACGCTCAAGGTTTAGTTTGGCTATTTTTCAATTCACAAGATCAACCGAGCTTTTCTGTTCGACGTATTCTTACGCGTCGCCCTACGCTTTCCCGATCGCTACGGATCCGAGGATTGTAATACGGTGACAAACGAAAGTTCGGTCGCTCCCTTTCTTTTTCTTGTATTTCGACTTCTGCGTCAAACCATTCAGTCCACGCCTCGCGGAATCGTCTCCTTAGCACACTGTTACGTGAGTCAGTACCGTTTATCGTTTCGTATCGTTATCGTTTGCTATATTTTTCAGTAGTTTGCGTTGTTCCTGCGGGAACGTTTGTTTTTGATTAACATCTAGTTTAGTTCAGTTGCGTTCGATACTATCTCCATCTGTCATTAGTTTAATTAATTTTATTCACTTGTATTTTTGTTACCCTTTGCTAAAATAAATAGAATCCATCTGTGCATTTTGTTTCCGATAGCTTTGAGTGAAGACATCTAATTTCCAGTAGTTTTGGTGAACCTCCCTCTTATTTTAATTAACATTTCAGTTTATTTATTGTCTCCCGATTCACGACCCCATCGAAGAAAGAGTTGGCCTCGGTATTTTTTGGAGACGTGTTTAGTGGTATAATTTCTATTATACCTGGCGCCCAAAAATTATCTATTTTCAATTATATATTTTTCTAATTACTTTGAAGGGTGTCATTTATGTGTTCAGCGGCGCCGAGAAAGCGTCGTTACAATGTATAGATGGGCATGATACGGAGCTGAGACGTAACAATATATATCTATTGTAAATCAGAATTCACACAAGTTGACGATCGCACAAGCTATCTTTCATAATCATTAATCTTTGTGAAATTACGATATTTTCTTATGTTATATTATGTTTCGACCACGGTAACTTTGAATTTTTCCGAAATCCGAGCTCGGACCGCGGACACTCTTCACCATCGTCCTCGCCTTAGGGGAGCTGGCGACGGCGGCGATGCCTCGTCGGCGGATTCTCTCCCGCGCGCGATGAACTTCGCCCACAGGGATGGTTCGCGGGAAAATTTTCTCAGCGTTATTTTCTTCCCTCCTGCCCCAGGAATGGGGAACCACCGTCCCTGGGCAGGACGGGAGAGTCAGTCGTCTTCGAGCATTTCCAGCTATTACGTCTAAAAACCTCTTGCGGTGCATAGCCTAGTAATAATCAGTCCCGCGAATCTAGTTTACTGTCCAGGATCCCATACCGGACAGGTTGCGAACATCGCGAGTAGTTGCGTCGCTAGTGAGTCCCCGAGTGTGTGCGTGGGTGCGTACTCTGACGAACTCAATCGTCCATTTCCTCACCCAGTAAAGGGCGTTATTACTACCATACATCCGACCGAAATAAGAAATAATTGTAAGTACGAGTGCGAGAATGAATGAGTGAGTGGATGCATCAATAAATAATCCTTTCGCTTATACAAAGAGAATCTGTTATTGTAACCTAGGTAACCAAATCCTTTCCGGGAGTCCGGGCCCATACGGGACGGTGACGGGACACCCCACGTAAAAAAATAAATATAAACTTGACACATTCTGCGCCGAGATTCAGCTTATTACGCGACCGCCACGCCTTGCGCTACGCTGGGACGTAACACTTATATTTGAGTCGTATAATTTTCATGGTATTCCAAATTGGTGATTCCATTATATTAAGTCAACCCATATATCTTTCTTATCATTTTGAGTCCTGAGTTACCTCCATATTGTTTCCAAGTCTTCGAACCTATTCTCATTACCCATCACCTACATAAGGATATTTCATTCAGTGCAAGCGAATCCATTCGTTTAATTATATTCATTCGTCAGCTGTGACCTCATCTTATCTACCGACCAAAGAACATAGACACAGTAGGCGTGCTTTAGCACCTTAAACTGGTAAGAACCCAATACCTTTAACGTGATCTCTGATCTTAACACCTCCTGCATACCCTCGCGCACGCATAAGACGTAACACAGTAATAAATTTAGTATCACTCATTCATTTATTCCTTTCGTTACATTAGTTTCATAAATATTTAAATAATTATTAATTTAGAAGACATAGAAAATTTTCTGATTAATTTTAATTAGTCTTACATAATATTTAAAAAAGCAATATTTTCTAACTACTACTGATATCAGAGTCTTTGTATTTTTTGTACATTTTCACTATGAAAGACAAAAAATTTTGATGATTGACTGCAATAGTGCATATAGGAAATGAAAACCGATTGATTTCTGTGCGAAATTATAGGTGATTGGTGGTGGTAGTACGACAGAAATAAGATCTTAGTCTTTATCTAACAAATGTATTTAAATATTAAATGAAACCATACACTTTGGATGCACATATGGCATCGGACTCTTTAGGTTTACTTGGACTCTTTAGCTCTTCACTCTTTAGCTCTCTGGCTCTAACTGCCCAACCACTCAAAAGTCTCTGCCATATTTTGTTTTCTCGCACTCATCCGTCGAACATTTTCTCACGCACTCATACTCTCACCCCATGCTAACTTCTTGTCGTTCTTGGAAACTATCGCTTTTTCTAACGTTCTCTACTCCAATCTAAACACTTTTCACTCGCACCCTACACTTCTGTGTATTTTTGTTCTCATAAATTTCGGCGATCGTTTTCTTTTTTTAAAGTAGACTAAACAAATTATTAAACATTCTGATATGATTATATTCAACAATATTTTATTTTTATCACTTTTTAATTGTTTCCCCACATAAGACTAGATCTTGAAATTTCTGATTAAAACCTATTTGACAGCGCAATCAACGAAATGAAAACTCAATAAGGTGTTACGTAGGCCGTAGCGGCTAGCGAGGCCTTTAAATTTGGTAAAAGAAATTTAGAAGTAACCAAAAAGAAAGGAACGACCAGGGGTAACCGGAATAAAAATGAGTGAATTCCGAACGGTAAGAATGCACTCTCAGTGGTGGGTTCGGTGCTCGTTCAAGGTGTTGAAACACGCCTTGCTATTCCAACGTGGAGTGATGTTGCCTGAAATATCTGTGGATGTGTACTAGAAATTTAATACGCGTGGAAATTTGGGTTTTTATATATTATTCAACAAGTAGTAGTTACAGTTACAGTTTTGTGGATTTTATGAGTTTTAATATAGTAGTATGAATCTTTATATTTCTTTAGTAATTGAGAAATGTGGAGGAGGAAAGTGTACCTTGAAATTACAAAACCTGACTATATTGTGAGGTTAAAGCGAAAAGTGAATTTTGGAACAGAAAGTAGCCTAGTATACGCGTTACTTGATCTGTGGAATTGACTTGTCTTTGTAGCTCAGTTTTGTCCGGTAACCGATCCAGCTAATTCCCTAGGATGCGTAATAACGAATCCGTACGTAAGGCAGATTACGAACATTACACCGGATCTAATACTTTAAAGGTTAGAATCACGAGCAACAATATGTTTTGATCTTTTGTGCGTGAAACGTAAACGATTTCTGAGCACCGGTACCATGACTTTGGTTGTTT
Organism: Pachycephus smyrnensis; assembly: GCA_030142225.1. Taxonomy (NCBI): domain Eukaryota; kingdom Metazoa; phylum Arthropoda; class Insecta; order Hymenoptera; family Cephidae; genus Pachycephus; species Pachycephus smyrnensis. The sequence continues at coordinate 4,511 of JARQST010003290.1, forward strand.
ATATACTCATTTTCTGCTGATGCTCTTAGGCGTTGCTAGGTCTTTAGGAATGCGGTCAACTAAACAGCTAGGTCGGTGACACGGGCAATGCACTAGGTAACTTGCTAAGGCTGCAATTCCTGTGAGTCTACTGACTTGGTAGTTATGAATGATATACTGAGTTAGAAATAATAAGGAATACCCTACGTGACAAAGGATTTAAATCAAATTTGAAAATTCCAAAAAATTCCAATATGGTTATATTCAATGATATTTTCTTTCGCAGTTTTCAATTACGTCCGATATAAGACATCTTTGTCGTTCTGTCTTTAAGATTTCTGATCAAATCCAATATGTGTTCGCAATTGGAAATATAGCAACTCTATTGGACATTCCCGATGCAGAAGTCTAATTAAAACCCATAAAGTCGCTTTACGGAATTTCCAAATTCGAAATATACTTCTCTACTGGGTAATTATCAATGGAATATTATTGAGCATGGTAACTTATTCATTCTCATTCATTTTCAATCGGAGGTGAAACGTTCCGATTGCTCCTATCAAATCCGATTGCATTTAAATAGGAAATCAATTGGTTTCTATCGGTCTCAATAGAATTTTTTAAGCAGGAGTGTTATATCCCAAAGCGGATCTACTAATCAAATTCTTTTCGGCACATCGAACCTTACGATTGCCTCATGTACGTCCTAAAACGCTGAGTAGCAGGCCACGCATTCATACCACATGTCAGCGCGAGGTATGAAGCAAGACTCCTCCTTTGCAAGATCATCAGTATTGCGGTGCATTGTCCCCAAAATCGGAGCTAATGCACCTGCAGTATTCGGAACCGATCATCAGTCTTTCGTGAATCTTGGCAACGGACGGAACTCCTCTAGGAGCTACCGTCAAAGAGCATCGAGTCTCGCTTCTTCCTCCGCTGATAGTTTCTAACGTGTCTTCGGATCCTCGCGACCGAGCCTTCCCACCCGAGGGCCAGGGAAGTCACCGCGGTGAGCGTTCTTGTAAATCTATCGCGAGTGCAACAACAGATTCCAAAGTGCAAAAGAAAGAACTCAATATCGTGAACCCTTTTTCAACGCTACAACCCATTGAGTTAAACTCCAACTTCCGTAAGTGACGAAAATTCTGCAACCTTGTAATCTAGCTGTAAGGACTGACGGTGCTCGTTGCGTCTCATCTGAATCGCCAATCTGTGGTTCCTCCCGGACCTCTGGGAAAACGCATAACAATAAATAATTCATTCTTCCGAAGCGATCTGTTCTAGAATCCTTCGACAACCTTACTTCATCCCAATTAACCCCAGGAAACAGATACGCCTAGCGTTTTAATGGTAGACCACATTCGAATTATATTTACGCCCTAGCAGCTTCACTAGCTAAGGCTTAACAGGGGTGTCAATGAAGAAAAAACAACAGATACTGAGAAACAGAAGAACAGAGAATATATTTGTTACAGAGGAAAAGAGACGATACAACATCTGATGAGAAACTGGAATAGGATAGGAGTTAAAAATATGTGCATGATGAGAATAGTAGGAGAAAAAGGGGAAGAAATAAGTTCATTAAATGAAGTAGTAATGAAATGGAAAGAAATAGCTTAATAAGTATTGTAATTACATACTATAAGGTCTAAATAAATAAATTCTATGTATAAATAGGAAATTTATTAATATTTTGACACCAAGCGCACTAGAATGTTCAATTAATAAATTCTTTAAATACATACTAACGCAATACACGTGATATTTCACGAGCGAAAAGCCAATAGAACGTTTTATATAGAATAGGTCTCTTGTTGAATACCTTCTTGTAAGAATCCCACAATAAGTATTTTAGTTCATTGGTAAGTTTTACTCGTTTTTCCTTATCTGTAAGAAATTATAATTATTCAATTTACATTCAACATACCTTACCTATAGCATATACAAGGTGTCCCATTTTAAACAAACCATCCAAATATTTCGAAAACTAAAAGAGCTACAAAAAAATTTCAAATAAGTTTTATGGTTTGAAGGAGGCCATTCGATGGTGCTATTAATATTAACTCTGTTAGTGGTGGCACCAAGGTCAGGCCCAGATGACCTTTAATTTTTGAAGTGAAACATAATTTTTATTAGAAGGAATCATAGACAATTCTAACCAAAAAAATAAGGCATCTTAACTTTTAACAAATCAGGGTTATGGCGCTTTGAATTTCGAAGATGTCAATAAGTGAACGATGGCTGACCGTCGGCATCAAGAAACTCGGTCGAGTCTCGCGCCAAGTACAGGCAACCGGCTGTAGAGGGCACGGCCCGCCGAGACTTTTCATCCGAGCCAACTCTTGTACCTGTGTTTGGAATCTAATATCTTATAAATTGCTACATATAAGAAAAAATTATTTATACATTCATTATAGGAATCAAGGTTCTGAACTGATTCCCACCAAAATCAAAGAGATTGGTGTACGAGATCAGGGCGTATTGAGAGGGCGAGCGAGATCATTTTATTTCAGTTCTGTCGTCGTCGTCGTCGTCTTCGCACGTCCATTTACTTTTTGACACAACAGATGGCGCTGACTGCTTCGCCTTCTTTATTTTTTTACACCACGGATGGCGCTGGCGATTCACCGATACACAACACAATCAAACACATTTTATCCGTCAACGTTCCGTTCACGCTGAATTTTCAGATAATATAAGGCTACCTTCGCACAGTATAAAATTATTAGTGTGCAGCGCGCGTATATGTGGACGTGGAGGTCCAGGGTGTCCAGGTGTTCCTCTCAGTAGTTTCTTGTATCTAGGTGGCGGACGTGGAGGTCCAGGGAACCCAGGTGCTCCTCTCCGTAGGTTTTTGTATCTAGGGGATGGACGTGGAGGTTCAAGGCGTCCAGGGCTTCATCTTTGTAGTTTTTTGTGTTTAGATGACGGACGTGGAGGTCCAGGGTGTCTAGCTGTTCCTCTCCGTAGTTTCTTGTGTCTAGGTAACGGACGTGGAGTTCTAGGGTGTCTCGCTGTTCCTTCACGTAGTTTCTTGCATCTAGCGTGGCGAACGAGTGAAGCGAGCGCGTCCGACAGAATAATTTTGTAATACTGTGACGTGTAGATTTTTTAAAGATATTTCATAGAAAATTGACTACTAAGTGTTCCGTGTTATTATGCTGCCCGCTAGTTTTTTTCCGAACAAAAATCATCGACAAACAACAGACACCGCTCCTGAAACTTGGAATCCATGCTCAGTTTGACCGCACAATTAATTACGTAAATGGGTTTCTGTCTACTCTATGGAGGTCTTTCAGAAGTGTATCCATTTGTATTGGAATATGTGATTACGTGTTAAAAAATCTGTTTTCCTATATCTCGAAGTGCGATGCGATTTTACTTGATCTATTCCAGCTTCACCTTCCGCAGTAGAATTTTTCTTCCCAATAGAAGAATTATATATTAATATCATCTAACTTAACATTGCTCAAAGATAATTAAGTACCATAATATGCTGTATACTAATGTTAATGAAGGTGGATATGTGATTATTAAAAATTGTATACGAAAGTTTCCTAAAAACAGTGAGATACCAGGCAAAACATGTCCGTTGTAAAAAGAGGGCGCCAAGTTCATATCCGCTATGACGAACCATTTGATGTGTTGTGAACGGCATGTATTGAGTTGCGAAATACGTCTCAAGTTACAACCGACGGAGTGTAGCAAGGCATCGACGCCGCACATTCCAGTCCTAAAAAATTATGGAAACAAAGGAGACACAATTGACGAAATATGGGTACAAATCCTTAAGCAATACGCGTCTCCAAATTCCACAATGTTATTATAAAACGGCTGATGGTCCTTCGGCTCGTCAGACAGAGTTATAGAGATTCGAGTGAAGCATCACTGCGGTGATTTAATCAAAGCAGTAACCTTGTCCTCGTCCTCTTCGATCTCGGGAAAACCCTTAAAATCAAAACCTTGTAATAGTGTCTTTTAAGTTAATTTTTTTGTTAATAAATTGTCTCATTTTGATACGGGAATTTAAGTTCTAACTTTTTACTCGACGACGACGAATCCCAAAATACTTGACTCCCAGAATCCCGATTCCGGTAGTCACCCTGTGCTTCTAATCCAGAACTACAACAGATGATCTTTATCTTATCTTATTTAACCCTGTTCACTATTTGAAATGACATGGCTGGACGGCATTTTGAAGTGCAATCTTACATGCATTTATTATTATATTGCGAACGTAAATATCTTTATATTGCCTAATTGTTTCTTCACTTTATGTGATTATAGATTAATTATATAGTCCTTTCAGATGAATTGCACTTCGCATTGAAGACTACACTTTCGTTTCAAATTCGGATATATCTTTATGCACTTCTAAGGAAAATAGGCTTATATATTAAATTTAAATGCTTTTCATCATTTCCGGCAACGCAATATATGTTTCTGATGACCGACGTCACAATGTATTTACATTCAATATCTGTAACGATATATATTTGCATTGTAACGAAGACACATTCTTTAGTATCAGATTTTGTGTGCTTAGAATTTCTTTAACATAACCTGTTGAAGGACAAAAACTTGTGATAACGCCTAAAAAACACTTTCGTGTAAAAAAATTCACCAAGAACAGGACTGCTGTGAATTCCTCTCTTTACAAAAGCAACTAATATTTCTATCTTACATTATTGTTCAACATACAAAAAATATTGAAATCATATTATAATGTCAAGTACATAGGTCACTATATATCTGCTTATTATATGATTTGGCACTAGCTCATCATTTTATTCGTATTTGTAAAATTTTCTGTAACATCTTCGCTACTCTTTTATGTTATTACTGCTGCTTATATTTAATTATTATGGAGAATAAGAAATTAGAGTGTTCGCAGTGAAATAAAAATATATAGATTGATACGTGGAAGGTGCGCCATTATAGAAATTTTGTTGAATCAGCGAAACCAGAGCGGAGGTAGTGACACGAGGAAGACAGAAAAGGAGACTTACTGTTAATAACCAAAGCGATAATGAACCAGACACCTGTTATATGTAGGCAATGTAGGAAGGAGATTAGAACAGAGATATGGAAATGTGTCCTATGCGTGAAGCTCTTCCATCCAAACTGTCATAAGTTGCATAAGGTGTACCATGTAAAGACAAAGTGGAAACGTTAACAGTGAAAGGTGGAAATACAATGGATATCGGTAACTTAGGAGGAATAAGCGGCAAAGAGCGAAAACTGTCTACAAGCTCCGACGGTGGGCGAGTAGCAGGAAGTAGCTATGGACAACAAGATTGACAAAATTTACAATCTGATAAAAGAAATAAAGGATGAAGTAGGGGGAAAAGATATAATAAAGAATATTAGTACAGGAGCGATTGATGAGGAAATGGACAGAGTAAGAGCAGAAATTTAAAGTTGGAAAGAAGCAGAACTAGAAACGCTAATCAATGACGCAGTGAAAAAATAGGTACAAAAGATGATAAAGATGCTCCCAATGCTAGGAAATAGCAAGCCTGAAGAAACAGTAAGGAAAACTTACAGCGACGCTGCAGCGAGTGAACGTGAATCGGTAATTATAGTTAAACCAAGAGAGGAAGAATCTAGCTCTAACACAAGGGCTAGTGAAAATACGGAAAGGGATATCAAAAGTAAAATTGATGTTTCCAAGTTGGGAGTGGGTATCACAAAAATGAAAAAAGTCACCAAAGGCGCAGTTGTGATTGGATGTGAGAATAAAAACCAAGCAGACAGACTAAAGGATAGAGTAACCAAGGACATGGGAGAAAAGTATGTAATCGAGGCACCAATGAGGAAAAAATTAAAGATACAAATATTTCATGTTGACAAGAAGAATTGTGAAAATGAGGATGATTTATGAGAAAAAATAGAAGAACAAAATGAATTCGCGAAAGACATCGTTAAAGTGAAAATAGTATATAAATCGAAAAGTGGGAGGTCTAGAGGAATAATGATTACAGCGGAGGTAAACGGGGAAACATATAAACAAATGCTGGAAGAAGAAAGGGTAAAAATTGGATGGAAAATGTGCAGGGTACAAGAGTACATAGGGATTTTAAGATGCTATAAATGTTGCGGATCTTATCATTTTGCTAAGGATTGCACAAAAGAAGAAACATGTGGCACCTGCGCTGGGACGCATGCAACAAGAAATTGTAACAGTGAAATCAAAAAGTGTACAAACTGTGAGAGCAAAATCAAATTCTTCAAGATTAAAAACCTAAATTCGAATCGGCGTATGACAAAAAATGCCCATGCTATATCCGAGAAAGCAAAAGGCAGAAAAGTAAAATACAAAGCAGTTTATAGCAACGAAGAAAGGGTTATAAGGGTAATTTGTCTCAACGCGCAGGGATTCATAAAACATAAGGATGAAATAGAAACGTACTAATAGAGGAAATTAGACCAAATATATTAGGATTCACAGAAACGCATGTAACTCAAATGGTCGAAGATCATGAATTATATATTGATGGTTACGTCTGCATACGGGGAGACTCGAAATCTAGTAGGACAGGTGCAGTGCTATTATATCTAGACAATAAAATTAAATTTCAAGTAGTAGCAATAGAAATAGTAGAGAGAAACTGATGGACAAATACGATCAGAATTATTAATAAAAACTATAAGGGTATACTAATGTTAGTCTATCATTCACCGAATAGCAGCGATGCAGAGTTTGTAAATTTCATGAAAGAAACATGTAACGACCGTATATTGAATGAGAACGTTATAATAATGGAGGATTTCAATATAGATATGAAAAGCAAAAGTTTTCACCAAAGAAAGTTAGTTAACTTAATGAATTCGAGAAAAAAAAATTTAGAAAAAAAGTTGGATAATAAGAATAACCCAAAGTTAATGTGGGGAACATTAACGGAAATGTTAAAGGGAAAACCAGGGAATACAGATACATATAAAGAAATCAAATTTGGAGAAAGCAGTTGTTCTGATCCAGGTATGATGGTCGAAAAATTTAATAAGTATTTTGTTGATAATATCAGGCTTATAAAAAATAAAATGCACGGTAGGTACTATATAGAAGAGGCAAAGTACACTAACTGTGTACTGGAGGAATTCGATAAATTAGAAGAGTCGCAACTACGCAAATTAGTGCAAAACTTAGTGAACAAGAGTGGTACTGAAGAAGGAATCACGGTAGAGATAATGAAATTGGTGGTGTCAGCAGCGGGGGATAAGATATGCCAAATGATAAACCAAATATTGAAGGAAGGAGTTTTTCCAAGTCAATGGAAAGAAGCAATTATAGTACCAATACCAAAGATTAAGAGAACGATCAAAGCTGAGGAATTTAGGCCAATAAACAAGTTACTCACGTATGGAAAGGTACTAGAAAAAGTAGTGCAGAAGCAGTTAGTTCAGTACTTCGAAAAAAAAATATATATTTTTGGAATATCAATCGGGATTCAGGGAAAAACACTCTTGCCATACCGCCCTACAATGGGTGCTATGGAATTTTATCAAATCCCATTGCTGTGGATTTAGGAGTACCACATGGGTCAGTGCTAGGAACATTGCTATTTCTCGTATTTATAAATGATATGGTGAAAGTGATAAGTGAGGAATGTGAAATAAGACTGTTTGCGGATGATACTGTAATTTATACAACAGGATATGCAAGTAGTGAAATAAATATGTTACTGAATGAACAGTTACAGAAGGTGGATGAATGGCTAAGAAATAACCATTTAGAACTGAACGTCAGTAAAACTAATGTAATGTTGGTAAGAGGAACTCGGAAAAAGGCTAATGAACAAAATATAAGAATAGAAATAACAGATGAAATACTGGAAATGGTCGACCAGATCAAGTATTTGGGTATTGTAATAGATAAAAACTTAAATTTCGCAGAGCATGCAACCTGCATAGGTAAGAAAGTAGAAGCAAAGCTAGGGGTTCTGGGTAGAATCGGTGGGGAAGTATCGCCATGCATGAGATGTGTAGTGTACAAAGAAATTATCGCACCAATATTTGAATATTGTGCGACAGTAATGTTAGGAATGGGTGAAACAGAGTTGCAATATCTGCAAAAACTACAGAACCAGGCAATGAGAGTGATACTCAGATGTAACAAATTTACAAGAGTGAGTGATATGCTGGAAGCGTCATGACTATAAAGGAACGAATGGAATATAATATATGTATGCTAGTGTATAAAATGAGAAATGGACTATGCCCTAAGTACTTAGCGGATCAATTAGAAATAAGACAAGGTAGATACGAAACTAGACAAAGAGATAATATCAACTTAAACAGGTGTAAAACGAGCGAAGAATAAAAAATGTTACTATACGACGGATTTAAAATGTACAATAATCTACCAATGGAAATAAAGAGCGAGCGGAATCTGAATAGTTTTAAGCGAATGGTAGTGCAATATATAAAGAAGAGGGAGCGAGGGGAAACAAATATTAGTTAATAAGCTAATAGGTATGAAACATGTGTTGAGCGGAAATATTATATAAGAATTTTAGTCTTGTATGGCATATAGTAGGTGATACATGTATCTTTACTAATGTAATATCGTAGCTGATAAAGCTAATAAAGTTCATTCTCTCCCTCTCCCTCTCCCTCTCCCTCTCCCTCTCCCTCTATCTCTATCTCTCCCTCTCCTTCTCCCTATATCTCTATCTATCTCTCTCTATCTCTATCTATCTCTCTCTATCTCTATCTCTATCTATCTATCTCTATCTCTCTCTATCTCTATCTCTATCTCTATCTATCTATCTCTATCTCTATCTCTATCTCTATCTATCTCTATCTATCTATCTCTATCTATCTATCTCTATCTATCTATCTCTATCTCTATCTATCTATCTCTATCTCTATCTCTATCTATCTATCTCTATCTCTATCTCTATCTATCTATCTCTATCTCTATCTCTATCTCTATCTCTCCCTCTCTCCCTCTCTCCCTCTCTCTAAGTGCCACAACTCTCGTATTTTTAAAGCTAAGATACCTCATTTTCGTTAGATTTATTTAGAGGCTATCTATATTTTCTTGTAAAAAAAATATAGGTTCCGCTTTAAAAAATTAAAGGCGACTTTGACCTCACCTTGGCGCCACCACTAACAGAGTTGTCGATAGCACCATCTAATGGTCCCTTGAAACCATAAAACTTTTGTCTGAAACTTTTTTTGTAGGTCTTCTACTTTTCGAAATATTTCTCTAGTTTGTTTAAAGTGACTGGGGAGTAAAAACGGCCATCTTGAATTTCCAATCACGAAAATTGTAAATTATACGGAATTGATGCATTATCCTTATCCAACTCGAGTGCACGTAGATTCGTATAAGTTCCACAATTACTGAAATCGCACTTTCGTAAAGACTAACTGCGAAATAAAGGAATAAGACGCATGCAATTTTTTGACGTGAAGGATGCTCGTGCCAAAATTTTGCATGCATCTCATTCCCTTATTTTGCAATTATTCCTTACGAAAATGCCATTTCAGTCATTGTGGAACCTACACAAATCTGTGTGCACTCAAGTTCCATAAGAATAATGTATCAATTTCGTAATTTACGACTTTGTTGATTGACAATTCACGATGGCCGTTTATACTCCCCATTCACCTTAAAATGGGACACCCTGTATACAGGGTATACAGTATGAAATGTACTGAAGTAGTGCCGTCGCATTCTTTGGAAAATTGTAAAGAATCCGTGTTTTCGCGTTTTCTAATTCACATATCAGAATTTCGAGAGAATCAGCGTTAAAGTTGCAATAATGTGACCAATGAGAACACGTATAGATGGGGCATGGAAGGAGGACTCCCGTCTACTTCGCTGGCGACGCGAGCCAGCCCGCAAGGCCTGCTTACACTAGGGCCGTGTATTTTTGGGCAAGTTCTTAAATTCACTGCCAATACTACCAGTGTCGTAGTGTCCATGTTTAACTGCATGTAATGGAGTGAGACACAACCATGCTCGCAGTACTGACAGTGAATTATGGAATTAATTAATTTATTTTGATAATCTCTGGAATTTCATTCCACGGAGAATTGATTCTGTGATTGAACAAAATGGATACTGGTCAAGTTATTAGGTCATACTCTGAAACTTTTTTTAGTATTTAAGAAATATGAAATATAAATTTACTCGAATGATTATATAAAGCAATCATTTTTTATCCAATCCGCTGTGCCTGATGATAACTTAATCAAATATAGTATGTTGCGCCCGGAATCTTTCAATTTCACAATATGCACGGGTCGTTAGACCGTCCGCTCTACACGTGCAAAACTGTACTGCATCAGGATGGGGCAACCGAGCTGGCGACCGACGGCTATCCAGAAGCAGATGCCGAAAAGTTAGTCTAAAAAGAGTCTCCGAACGGAGCGGGTGGTCTCGTCGTGTAGACTCAACCAAAGTACTAATCCTGTAAAAGCTCAAACTGTATCGTTTTATTTGTCACGACTTCTATTATCATTTTTTAATAAACTTTCATTTGTTTTCCTAATCACGCGGGTTCCAACTCCTTAATCTGGCAGCGGTCCCCAAATTCCTTGTTATAGTTTGGTTTTTAGGCCAAGCTATGCGTAGCGTGAACCCTAGGCCCAGGATTCAGATTTTCGAAATATATTCGAAAGGAAAATCTTCCTCGGAAGAAATGAACACGAACTGTCGTAAGGTGGACCTCCAAGGGTTTATTTCGTAGTATATAATGAGTTCAGCAAGATTTTAGAGAAACA